>QLPI01009176.1:0-12946 GCA_003314275.1 Chroogomphus rutilus
CCAAACCCCAGCCAGACCCCAAATAAGACAACCTCCGACAAGACCATGAAACTTGGCAAAGACGGCAAACTCATGCCTCAAGAATGTCAAGATTCGGTGACGCCGAGATATCGGTTAAGTCCTGCAAACCGTTATGGGGTGGCTAGGCTTCAACGTGCTCTTGCGTTGCGCCCTGCTGTTCCATGCGTGCCACTAATTTGGATAGTGAGAGGAGCCTTGAGAGGATGCCGAGGGCGTCGGCTCGAGCGAAGGACTTTAGAAATAGAGAGCGGACAAAGGGGTGCGAATCAATCGCTATTCTGAGTGAGAAACTATCTACATACATCCTACTACTTATATAGTTAAGAAGCAAGATGTGGAAACAGGGTGTCGTAAGGAATGGAGACAATAAGGTATGAGGTAACCACATGGAGGCATTGTCCACAGTGATTAGAAATAGAATAAGGAATGTAAGCGAAATTAGAATAATGGAGTATGGCTGAGAATAAGATAATGAAATGGTGGGCGAGAATAGAACAATAGAGGACGGCCCAAGATAAAACAATGGCAGTGGCCAGGACAATGAGTGGCCATCATGTTGTTCGGGGGAAACGGGTTAAGGAGTGGATAGGGGGTGAAGGAACAATGAAAGGGGATGTACGAGAGGAGTGGTCCATACGATGTACTGGATGTACCGAGCCGAGGCCGCGCGGTGGTGCGAGATAATGTGGGTGAGGGCCGGTTGGTCGGTATTCCCGAGTGAGTCGGTACTCGGTGTTGCGGGCTTGACAAAGAACAACAATGCCATTTCGACCAGAACCTCTGCCTCTTCTGTGGAAGAACCAGTCATGTAGCAAAGGAATGTCCCAAGTCAACCTCCACCGCCACAAAAGGACATGCAACCACTATCGCAGAAAGCATGACCGAGGCAATGATCTCCAAAGTAGAAGATACCTCAGAGTCAAAAAATCTTTAAGCCACCCTTCGACTCCAGCATCAGTTAGGGGCTGCATTGAACCCAATGAGGCACCAATAGAGATGAGACTCAACACATCCACTCTTTCCAGTCCGAACTCTCTGACCATCCACCTCGACCTCGAAACCACCTATATTGACACCCTAATAGATTCAGGATCCACTCATTGCTTCCTGGACTCCAACTATGCTACAAAGCATCAACTCCAAACCTATGACATCACTCTGATTCCACTACGACTCTTCGATGGCTCCTCCAACTCCATAATTCGAAAACCCATCAACCTCTGCATTTGCTTCCCAACATGGGAGCAACACACCATTACATTCTACGTAACTCCATTGGATTCTAGTTGCTTGGCAGTCCTCGGACACAACTGGCTCACCTGGTACAATCTGTTGATTGATTGGGTATTGGGCAGTATCTTGTTCGGCTCTCCGACCACAGCTAATCTCCAGATACCATCCGAGCCAGCAGCTACGACTCTGTGCTCATCCGAAACTCCATCCCCTCTGAACCCCCAGCTTGTGGTGCCCAAGGTTGCCCTAGTAAATGCAGCAGCCTTTGCCCAAATATGGAGGATGGAAGGTTTGTGTACCTTCCAACTCTTCCTCTCCAACCGCCACAACTCTGAACAAGGTCCAATAGACCTGAGCAACATTCCGAACAAATATCATGAGTTCAAAGATGTTTTCAGCAAAACTCAGGCCAATACCCTGGCCCCTCACCGACCATACAACCTCAAGATCGAATTGGAGGAAGGCACATCATCCCCATTCGGTCTGATCTATTCTCTCTCCGAAAGCAAACTGAAATCCCTCCAAGAGTTTTTAGATGAGAACATATCCACAGGGTTTATAAGACCCTCACACTCCCCTGGGGGCACTTCAGTCCTCTTTTCCCGAAGAAAGATAGATCACTATGCCTATGCATCGACTTTCGTGGACTAAACAAGATAATGAAGAAGGATCACTACCCACTCCCCTGAATCTCTGATCTCCTGGATAGCCCCCAAAAGGCCTGAATATTCACCAAGATATTCACCAAGATAGATCTCTGACATGCGTACCACCTGGTACGTATCCGAGAAGGTGATGAATGGAAAACTGCCTTCCGCACATGCTACAGATCTTTTGAGTGGAGTGTGATGCTCTTTGGACTCACAAACTCCCTGGCCGCCTTCCAGCGATTCATGAATGACATCTTCTCCAACCTCCTAGACCTTTCTATACTAGTATACCTAGATGACATCTTGATCTACTCCAACAATCTAGAAGAACATAGAAACAACATCAAAGAAGTCCTCCGATGGCTCGGAATAAACCACCTATATGTCCGAGCAGATAAATGCTCCTTCCACACCGACACCGTGGAGTACCTCGAATACATCCTCTCTCCAAATGGCCTGACCATGGCCGACGACAAAGTCAAAGTCATTCAGGAATGGCCCAAACCCCAAAAAATTAAAGACATTCAGTCTTTCCTCGGATTTGCAAACTTCTATCGACACTTCATCTTCAACTACTCTGACATCACAGTGCCGCTAACCCGTCTGACACGAAAGGACACTCTTTGGAACTTTACTGAGAATTGCAGAACATCCTTCGAGACGCTCAAGAAGGCATTCACTATGGTGCCGATCCTAACACAGTAGATCCCCAGATCCCAACTCATTGTCAAGTACGACACCTCAGACTATGCCCTCGCAGCAATTCTGCCCACCATATCACCAACAGACAACGACATCCACCCAATAGCCTTCCACTCTCGAAGCTTTACCCCCCCAGAATTGAACTACGACGTACATGATAAGGAACTACTGGCCATCTTCGAAGCGTTCAAAACCTGGAGACACTACCTAGAAGGTTCAGCAGATCCAATCGACATCATCACTGACCACAAGAATTTAGAATATTTCTCAACAACCAAGTTACTCACCCATCGGCAGGTCCGATGGTCTGAATACCTCTCCCAGTTCAACATGGTAATCCACTTCCAACCCAGTCGCCTTGGTGCTAAACCCGACGCACTGACTAGATGATGGGACATCTACCCTAAAGAGAGAGGAAGCAACTACACCAAGATCAATCAGCACAACCTCTGACCAGTCTTCACAATGGAACAACTGGTATCATCACTCCGAGCCACCTCCCTATACTCTCCAGTCATGAGAGCTGCGATGATCATGGACGTAGAACAATTCCATAAGGACATCCAAGCCTCACTCCGAGAAGACTCCACAGCCTCGTCCCGAATGGACAACCCCACCGATCAATGGACCATCTCCGAGGACGGACTTCTCCTCCTCGATAAAAGAATCTATATCCCCAATCATGGAAACCTCCAACTCCAAGTCTTACAAGACAAACACGACCACCCAATCTCAGGACACTTCGGACAAAATCGAACATTGGAACTCATAAGAAGAGACTATGTCTGGCCTGAACTCCGAGATTCTGTTAAGTCCTATGTTAAATCTTGTACAATGTGCATGAGGTCCAAACCACAGAGACACCGCCCCTATGGACTACTCAAACAACTACCGATCCCCGAACAACCATGGAACTCCATCTCCATGGACTTCATAGAGAAGTTACCCAATTCAGATGGCTATGACACTATCCTCATAATCGTAGACCACCTAACGAAGCAGTTCCTCTTCATCCCCACCATCGACACAATCACTGCCCCAACCCTTGCCAAACTCTTCATTCTACATGTATTCTCAAAACATGGGGTACCATCACATGTCACCTCAGACTGAGGATCTGAGTTTGTCTCCTCGTTCTTCCGTTCCCTGGGCAAAGCCCTGGATATGAAGCCTCACTTCACCTCAGGATATCATCGTGAAGGGGACGGACAAACTGAACGCATGAACCAAACTCTGGAACAATACCACCGAGTGTATTGCAACTACCAGCAAAACAATTGGTCCAAACTACTACCCATCGCCGAATTCGCATACAACAATGCCCCAAATGCAACAATGGGAATCTCTCCCTTCTATGCCAATAAAGGCTATCATCCAAACATCACCTTTCATCCCAAACACGACCTTGCCTCCTCTTGGGCACACGACTTCATAGTTGACTTGGACTATCTGCACCAACAACTCCAAAAGACTATATCCGAAGCTCAGGTCTGATATTTGGCCTCCGCAGATTGTCGCCGAGCGGTTCCTCTGGACTTCAAAGTTGGAGACAAAGTCTTCGTTAAGTCTGAGAATATCCGAACTATGAGACCTTCTAAAAAACTAGCAGAGAATTCTAGGTCCCTTTGAAATTATCGCACAAGTGGGAACCGTCTCCTTCACCCTGCAACTTCCCAACAGCATGAGAGCCATCCACCCCGTCTTCCACGTCTCCATGCTTGAACCGTCAACTCCGAACACCTTCTCCAAACGCATACTCCCACCCCAACCCCCAGTTGTCATTGATAGGAAACCCGAATATGAGATCTCCGAGATCCTTGACTCGAAGATTGATGGAAGGAGATGCAGGTGCCCCCTCTAGTACTTAGTCCGATGGTCCGGATACGAAGGCACCGAAGACGAAAAGTCCTGGCTACCAGCCAATGAACTTGGCCATGCCTCCGAAGTAGTCTCTGACTTCCACCAAGCTTACCCCGACAAACCAGGCCCCATGACGTTGCCCTAGAACTCCTCACCTCGGTTTTGACTTAAACATTTACTCAATTGGGGAGCAAAAATATATATATAATTCATTCTATTTACTCCGGAGACCCTGGTGCATCCTCCGGGTCTGACTCATCATCCCTCGGACCCCCCTCATCCTCCTTCCCCTTGTCATCCTTCTTCTCCTTGCCTTTCTCCGTCTCCTTCTCCTTCCCCTTCCCTTTCCAGGTCTCCCTTGGAACATTTCCCCACCGCTTGTCTGTATTCTGTGACCAATTAAACCACTGAGCCTGTTCGAGCATTCAGAGCTCGTTCATGTGGATCAAGGCATCGGCAATCCTTTTATTTTCATCCCTGATGTCCCGAACGTCCCACCTAAGGCCATGGATTTCCTCCACCACCTCCTTCAGAGTAGCCCCGGACGTATCTGAGTCCCGAGATGACCCCTCAATCACCACCTCCACCCTCCTCTTCTTCGGTGGTTGGCCAGCTCCACCCTCCGAAACCCCCCTACCCCTTTTCTCGCCCCGGTGATCAGGCTTCTCCTCTTCATCCTCCTCCACACCGCACTTCACCCTCTGCTCCACGCAAGCAAAGCATGTGGTCCCCTTTCCAGTAGTAGGCCATATGCATTCAGTTCCCTGGCAAACACAGTGCTTGCACACCTGTCCAAGCTCCAAACTTCCACCCCCAGCCCTGGACACCTGTTGGTACAAATCCGGATGGAGGTTCATCAGCATCCTTCAACTGGACTCAAACGGTCTGAGACCCACCTTGGCACCGTCTGCTCTGGCACCCCTCAGCTGGGAGTTTTCATGGGCCTTCTGAGCCCAAGCGATCTTGAGAGCTTGTTCTTTTTTGAGCGCGCGGATGCGCTCCTTCTCCCGCTTGCTCAGGCCCAAGCCTCCCGCTTCCACATTTGGAGTCGGCTTCCAAGTTCCGACCCCCAAAGACCCCCCTTGTTGAGGCACGTCCTCCACTATTGTTGATAGCTCCAAAATGGTTTGGGAGCTTTTGATGACTTTCTTTCAAGTCGTCTTCTTGGGAGCCTTCTTCGGAGTCTCCTCCTTTTGGAGCCTCTCGGCCTCACTCTCAAATCTTGACCGGTGCTGCCATGTCCTCTTCCACTACCCATGTGGTCTCCTCATAACCATATCCCTGCCATTTCACCAGGAAGTATAATTGTCCCCACATTAAGCAGCTATCCAGAACTCTTTCCACCACATAGTGTTCCTCTCCCTCTACTAATTCCAGTGGGGGAGGTGTTCTAGCCTGTCTCCCCAAGATTGGGTCCTCAGGAGCAGGCGTGAGTTTGACCATGTTAAACACCAGGTGGAGACAGGACAGGGATTGCAGAAGTTGGAGTCAGTACGAGTGTCTGCCTACTCTCTTCTGGATCAGGAAAGGGCTGAGATACCGGTGGCTCAACTTTTGGGATGGTCAAGTTGTTTGGATGTCTGAGGCATCCAGGAAGACTCGATCTCCCACTTGGTACTCGGGCGCTGGTGCTCGTCATTGATTATAATACCGAGCCATGTCATCCTTGGCCTTTGCCAGGGCCAACTTTGCTTCTTCTAATGACTTCTCCATCCGGTCCTTGAACTCTTTGACCGTCTTGGTGAGCGACCCAGGTTCATGTGACTCGAAGCCCATGCGTGGATGCCGCCTGGTGTCTAGCATGAATGGGGTTTGTTGGGTGGCCGAGTGCACGTGATTATTGTACTGGAACTCAGCCATCGGCAGGAGATCATCCCAGTCATCCTGTCGTTCATTGACAAAAACTCGGAGATATTGCTCTAGTTCCTGGTTGATGCATTCGGTTTGTCCATCCCCCTGCAGATGGTAAGTGGTGGTAGCTGCAAGTTTGATCCCCAATAATTGGTAAAGTTCCCACGTGAACTCTGAGATGAATTGCAGTCCCCAGTCTGAGACCACCTGTCTTGGCAATCGGTGTAACTTCCACACATGCGCAAGGTAGCGTCATGCCACTCCCAATGCCATGATTGTAGTGTTTGTCGGGAGGAAATGGGCTCTCTTGCTCACCGAATCTACAACGTTCATGACTGCATTGTACCCGTGTGCCTCGGGGAGTTCGATGATGAAATCTACACTGATTGTGTCCCACCAACACTCAGAAATTGGGAGTGGTTCTAGTTCCCTTGAGGGGGGAAGTCTTCGGGCTTTGGTCCAGAGCCACAGGTTGCAGTTTTTCACATACTGTCTCACATATCACGACATCTATGGCCACCAGTTTTTCCAAGAGACCAGTTATAGCATCTTCCATCTTCCAGCATGCCCCATAACTTAAGTGTCATGGTGCTGAGACACTATTGTCTTCAGAGCTCTGCGTCATTTGGAACATAAACCTTGCCTCTGAAGTGGAGCAGTCCTTCCCTCTCGGTCCACTTGGCTGCACATCCTTCCAGCTTGTGGGAGTTGGCCATTTGGTCATCCCTCTGACCTTCACCAGGTCCATCTCCACCTTGCCTTCTGAGATGATCAAACTGAGGTATTCAATTTTCAGCTTCTCAAACTCACACTTCTCCTTTTGTAGGTAGAGCTTGTGTTCTCGAAGCTGTTCTAGCACCTGCCTGGTGACATCTCGGTGCTTGAGCTGGGTCTTTGAGTAGATGAGGATATTGTCAATGTAGACACACACCACTCCTTCCATGATAAGGTCTTGAAAGATGTCGTTCATCGTGGTTTGGAAGGTGGCCGGGCTGTTGGTGAGGCCAAAGAACATCACCAGGGGTTCCAACAGCCTTTGATTGGTCCAGAAGGCTGCCTTCCACTCACCCCCTCTTTGATCCGAATGTTTTTGTACCCCCACCAGACGTCCAACTTGGTGAAGTACTGGGCCCCCTTCAGTCAATGTACCAGCTTGGGGATGAGTGGAAGTGGGTATCGGTTCTTCACTGTCATAGTGTTCAACTTTTGGTAGTCTTGTATGAGCCTCAGGGCCCCATCCTTCTTTTTGATGAAGAAGACTGGGGAGGCCATAGGGAATTTTAACGGTTGGATCCACTGTTTTGAGGTTCTCTTGGATAAACACATCTAGCTTGGCTTGCTCCAACGGGGACATCAGGTACACCTTACAGTTCACGGGGCTCGAACCGGGCTATAGCTCTATTGCATGCTCCCAGACCTTCTGGGCCAGTAGGTAATCGAAGGACTCTTTCACGAATATGCTCTCAAACTCTTGGAGGTAGTCTGGGATATTGACATCAGCTTGTGCGTTCTGGTAGTGAGCCTCGGCCAACCTCTGCAATGTCATCTGGGTGGCCTGGATCTGCTCCAAGTCCAATGGCAGCATCATGCATAGCAGCTTGTCCCCTCCTTCTAACTCATCCCAAATATCTCCTTCTTCCGTCAAATCATTGCCCTCTCTCTCATCCTCCTCACCACCTTCCTCGGGCAACCTTGGGAACAGGCCTACTCGGCAAACCCAAACATGTCACCAATCCCTTTATGCCTCCTTCTGCTCTTCCTAGACCTCAGCTCGACACGTGTGGCATTTGGCAGGGCACCTGCTCATTTTAACCTTCCGAGTCTGCCAGTCGATCTCGGGGTTGTGTTCCTCTAGCCAGGTGAAGCCAAGGATCATATCTTGTCGACCCAGGTTGGTAACTGCAAACACTGTTCTCTCCATGTGCCCATCCACTCGAAGGATCACATCCACAATCTCACAGATAGACCCAGCCTCATTGGGGGATCCATCTATGTTGTACACAGGGATCAGCCTTTGGAGCTTATGAGTGGTAAGCCAGTGACATTCCATGTATGCTCGGTTCATGAACTGCCCTGTAGCCCCACAGTCTACGAGGGCTGGTCCCGACTGAACCTCAGCTGTGTCAGTGGTCTGAACCTCCACTTTGACGACCAGAGATTTGGGAGTAGGTGTGATGGCAATCACATATCCACACAGGGCCTAGCAATGGGGGAAATCCCAAGTCTCAATTACTCTTGTATATACACCAGGAGAGGGACTTTACCTAGCAATGGGGGAAATCCTAAGAGGAAAACCTAAGCCCCATTGCCAGCGAGTTCCACACTCTATATACCCTGTACCCATGCACTGCTTCTCCATCATATGCTACCCTTCCTCTGGTTCCAATGGTACAATCTACAGAATGCCTGTAGGTCCGATCCCAGGAGTCTGGCCTAGGGCCTTGGTGTCTCGGCTTGGCACATGATGGGAAGGTCAGTCAGTTGTTAACCTGTACATGCGAGTCTGTTGAGTTCTCCCAACTCCTATTCCTCAGTCCTCTTCCCCATGGGTGTCTCTCTTGTCTATCACTGTCGTTCCATTGAGCCAAGACTCCGGCAGACCGTATCAGTCTGCCGGCTGGGTGACTAGTACTCAGCTCAGGAAAATAGACAGGTCGTCCCCTGACATGATCCCAGATCTTCTGGGCTGGTAATTCATCGAAGGACTCCTTTGCAAATATGCTCTTGAATTCTCAGAGGTAGTCTGGGATCTTGATGTTGGCCTGTACATTCTAGTAGTGAGCCTTGGCCAGTCTCTGTGATGTTGTCTGGGCAGTTTGAATCTGCTCCGAGTCTGATGGCAGCATCACACATAACAACTTGTCCCCCTCTTCTAACTCAGCCCAGACATCTCCTTCTTCTGCTAGGTCACCACCCTCTGTCTCATCTTCTTAACACCCTTCCTTGGGTAGCTTGGGGAACGGGCCTAGTTGGCAGGCCTAAATGTGTCACCAATCCCTCCGTGCCTGTTTTTGCTCTTCCTGGATCTCAGCTCAGCACATGTGGCACTTGGTGAGGCATTGGCTCATCGTGACCTTCCAGGTCTGCCAGTCAATCTCAGGGTTGTGTTCCTCTAGCCAGGTGAAGATGAGTATGATATCATGCCTACCCAGGTTGGTGACTGCATGACTGCAAATGTGGTCCTTTCCGTGTGCCCATCCACTCAGAGGATCATGTCCACAATCTCACAGATGGACCCAGCTTCGTTGGGAGATCCATCCATGTTGTACACTGGGATCTGCCTCTGGAGTTTACAGGTGGCAAGTTGGTGGCGCTCCATGTATGTGCAATTCATGAACTGTCCTGTATCCCCACAGTCCACCAGGGCCAGTCCAGATTAAATTTCGGCAGTGTCAGTGGTCTGGATATCTACCTTGACAACCAGAGACTTGGGAGTCGGTGTAGTGGCTATCACCTATCTTTTGGGGAGTCATCTCTCCCATTTCTTGGACCTGGCCTGGGTCATTTTCAGTGAGGGGTCTTCTCTAAGTGTGTCTTTCTTTGGTTGTTTAGTCTGGGGGGTTGGAATGGGGGTTATTTCATTCTTAGGCTCCAGTACAGAAAATGGATTATGTACAGGCAGTGGGTGTAAGGGCAACCCTCTTGCAGCCTCTCGGAGGTGCCGGGGAGGCAAGCTAAGCAGGGGGAATCCAAAGCTTTCAATTATAACTACTACCTAAATACATGTGGGGCCCTCACCTAAGCAGGGGGAATCCAAAGAGGAAAGTCTAAGGGTCCCGCCGCTGGTGAACCCCTTTTATACCCTTTATGTAAGTGGTCCATGCACTAGTTTACAAATCAATACATCGGAGTTTGTAAAGCCAACTTCCTGGTACTAAGTCCAAGGCTTGGGTGTTTATTCCGGGTTCTATTCACCACATTTCAAGATTATTCCTGCTTCCGCTCGGTGGTCCTTTTGGACTTGGGCATCTTAGCCTCGGAGTTGGTCGGAGTTCGGACTTGAATCAGGTTTTGGAGAGGGTTGTCCCCTGACAGTGGGGGCACACAATTCACCCACCATGGGTTCCAAAACCCTCTACCTCCTCACTCTCTGCCTCCATACAGCCTTCATCCTTGGCAGACAACACCTTGGACACATCTGCCAATGTGAGCAGCTCAGGCTGCAGCTCTAGGTTTTCTTCTGTGCTCATGGTCCTGATATTGAAGGCTTGCAGGCATTCCCAAGCATAGTGCCCTGTCTCCTTGCACCGGTGACAGGTTCTGGGAACACCATCTCTCAATATGGCTCGGTCCACTTCCATCGGAGTAGGACCATCCTTTGGGGCTAAGGTGGTTGCTGAAGTTATGGTTTATCAATCCCACCGGTCTGAGGAAGGTGGGAGTTGCCTTGGGAGGGATTGGTGAGGGCCAGGGGGCCTTTCAAACGTGGCTTTGGTTAGTCTCAATGAAAGCCTCGTTTGTTTCCTGGTTATGGGCCACTTTTAGAGCCACTTTGTACCATCCTCCTGGGTTGTCAAATTTGGGCATCCCATCCCCTAATAGTGCCATGCTGGACTGGATTCCAGGTTCTAGACCCTTCCTGAACTTGACCATGATCATCTTGTTGTTGTGGTACTCCACCAGGGCCACCAGCTCTTTGAAACAGTCAATATACTCTTCAACCGAGTCCCTGCTTGATACCAGGCCATGCCCTTGAGTCACATCAAGGCCAAGAGCTGCTCCTTTTTGGGGCAGAAGTGTTCCACCATGTCCATCTTGAATGCCTTCCAGTCAGGGTACAGGGGGCATCCTGCTTGTTTGTTTTGCAGAACCCTGTTGGCGTACTGAGCCGCTCGTCCCAACTTGAAGTATGACAATGCCCAGTGGATGTGGGCTTGGTCGTTGGCAAATTAGTTGCCACACACCGTGAAGTAGATGTTGCAGGAGTTGAGAAAGGCTCTTCCCTTTTCCCAGTCTCCATCAAAGTCTGATGGGACAGCTGGTTGGACTTGGGAGGTGGTTCGAGGTGTCAGGCAGAAGGGGTCTGCGTGCATGTTTGGTATTGGATCATCTTTGGAACCTAGGTAGTCCACTTCTTCACACATAGGGTCATTGTTGAGTTTCATCATAATTGCCTGTAGGGCTTCGCTAATGGCTGCATTGGCAGCTCGGTTCTCTACCAACTCCTGCTCCAGTCTCATCAACCGCTCATTGTGTCTAAGTCTGGGTGCATCATCGGGTAGTGAGAGTCATTTTCTGGCTCATTTGCAGCTATGGAGGAGGGGGAATCAGGTGTCTGGTATGCAAGCGAGGTGGAGCTGTCCAAATTGCAATCACCGAGGCCGAATCCACCTATGGTCATGCCGTGACATGATGCCCAGTCCTTGTTGGGTAGAGGTTTTCCTTATGTAAGGGTAACCCCAGTGGCACCTGGGGACCATCACACAGGGCCTAGCAATGGGGGAAATCCTAAGAGGAAAACCTAAGCCCCATTGCCAGCAAGTCCTGTGCTCTATATACCCTGTACCTATGTACCGCTTCTCCATCATATGCTACCCTTCCCTTGGTACCGGTGGTATGATCTGCCAAACACCCGCAGGCCCAACCCCAGGAGCCTGGCCTAGGGCCTTAGTTTCTCAACTCAACACATGGCAGGAAGGTCGGTCGGTCATTAGCCCTTAGGGACGATCCCATCAAGTTCTCCCAACTCCCACTCCTCAGCCCTCTTCTCCATAGGTGTGTCTCCCACCTATTGCTGTCATTCTGTTGGGCTGAGACTTTGGTGGACCATATTAGTCTACCGGCTGGGTGACTGATGTTCAGCTTAGGAAAATAGATGGGTCGTCCCCTGACACAAACCCCAACCTCTACCATCGTCTAGCCACGCAACCCACCAATACAAAAATACCACAAAATGGGTTACAAAATGGACGAGGAAAAAGAACGGATTGCCGAGATCAAGGTGAGAAAGGTAGAAAGGCAGCAGAAGTATGAGTGGAGGCTGCCCAAATTTCCAAAGAGGCAGCAAAAGCTGAGGCCAAAGAGAAAGAGAAAGCTGAGGCTGCAGTAAAAGCAGCAGAGGAGAAACAGATGGAGGAGGCTGCTGTTGCAAAGCAGGCAGCAGAAGAAGAGGAAGCCATGAATAAGGTGGCTGAGGTGAAACAGAAGGCTGATGAAGAGGCAGCACAGGCAGCTGCAAGGGAAGCAGCAGAAAAACAGGAGGCTGCGATGAAGGCAGCTGAGGCAGAAGCAGCGGCAGCAGCACAGGCTGCCAAGGAACAATGGGCTACCAAGGAGGCTGACAAGGCCAAAGATGTCGAAGTACCCATGACCGAGGTGACCGGGACTCCAAAAGACATGGAGGTCCCGATGCAATGTATGCACAAGAGGGGAAGGAGTGCGGAGGTGGGGCCTAGCATGGGGCCTGGGATGAAAAGGAGGGGCAGGAGTGAGCGGCTGAAGGGGGCAGGGGTGCGTGATTATTTTGTCTTTTTTTTCATTTACTGATTTATTTTGAATAGTACAAGGGGAAAATGGCTGGCAATGGTCTTTGTCACTCCGTCCACCTTGAAAAAGGTGCACAAACCAAGGGGGGAGTGCAAGATCCTGGGAGTAGGGGCCACATGTGGGCGGTGTAACTACTGCAAGGT
>QLPI01009186.1:3219-19134 GCA_003314275.1 Chroogomphus rutilus
AAAAAAAAAAAAAAAAAAAAAAAAAAAAAAAAAAAAAAAAAACAAACACGCACATCATCATCTTTTTCTTTTCCAATAACCTCCGCCAACGTTTTCCTCCCCACATCCTTTCCAATCTTCCACGCCGTGAACCATTTTCCCTGATCAAACACCTCCTCGATCTCTTCGAGTGTGCGTCCGGCAGTCTCGGGGAACATGAAGATGATATGAATTGCAGCACATACGTTGAATGCGCCGAATATGAAATATGTCACGAATCCCTGTGTGATTGATTTCAAGGTGTGAAAAAGATCAGGGGTGTGAAAAAAGGTGAAGGGGTGTATGATGAATTGATGAGCGCTGGGAGGGAATGTAATGTGTAATGAACGTACGATGTTCGCAAGACCTGGCGGGACGGCGAAAGCGAGCGCGGTGTTGAATGCCCAGTTGGATGCGGTGGAGAGGGCGACGGCTTTGGCGCGAACTCTGGGCATGATATACAACGTGTTAACGAAAATCGCGTATATCTTCTTAGGTTAGGATCGCTCACTTCATCGGGAAGATTTCAGCAGGATACGTCCACGAAGTAGGCCCAACCGTGATTGCGAAACTGCACACGAAGAAGTATGAAAACACGATAATGGCTTTGGTGATACCGCTGTGTCCGCTAATAAGCCAGACAGCTGTGATAAGAGGAAGATTATATGTTTTTAACTCTGAATACGGTAGCTCGGGCATTGAGCAGGAAGAGCTTACGGTTAGAGGGATCGGTTCTGTCCCAGTGTCCGAAACCGCCCTGGAGACCACCAACGAGGAAGAGCCACAGAGCCATCAGCAAGAATCCAATAATCATCATAGGCCTACGTCCCCACTGGTCGATATAAAGAATAGCAGGCACCGTGAACAATACATTAAGCACATATTGCACCGCAGACGCAATAAGCCCTCCCCTCCGGCCCGCAAGACCAGCACCTTGAAACACATACGTGATATAGTACATCATAATATTCATCCCAGAGAGCTGCGACCACATCTGGAGCGACATGCCCAGGCCAACGCGCCGGAATATGCCGGGTTTCAGGAGGTCGAGGTAGGACTTTGCACCCTCCGTGCGCTCGAATGCGACTTGGTTTCTGATCTGGGAGAATTCGAGCTGTACGAGGTCGTTGTGGGGGTCGCCGTGAGCGTGGACGTCGGCGAGGATTTCGAGGGCCTCGCTTTCGCGGTGGTGGTCGATCAGCCAGCGTGGAGATTCGGGGAACCATACTGGGGGGGATGTGAGGATATTGGGATTGGTTTAGGGGGTGGAGGGAGTGTGAGGGAGGTACGTACGCATGCCGATGGAGAGTACGATGGCGGGGATGGCTTGGAGGCCCCATGGGATACGGAAGGAGGCTTTTCCGCTGATGTATGAACAGCCGACTGGAATTTGTGTTAGTGTTTCCTTGGACTACTGATATAGACGTGGGTTTTACATTGAATGAAGTACTGGATCATACTGAACGAGATATGAAATTAAGCGTGTGGCTCACGGGTACAAAATATAAAAGAAAAGCCCCACTTACATTCCCCAAGTAATAGACCATTGCTGCAATGACACCATACGGCCACGGATAGCGGGCGCTGTGATCTCGGACTGGTAGAGCGGAACAGTCGCAGAGGCAAGACCCACAGCTAAACCGGCGATGACACGCCCCGCCACGAGCATACCACGGTTCACAGAGGCACATTGGATGATAGCCCCGACGACCCATATCCACCCGGATAAGATGATGGTTTTCTTACGCCCTATCGAGTCCGCGAGCTTGGAGACGGCGAGTGAACCCACGAAACTCCCAGCTGGCATCGCACCGACGATTCCACCTGGATATTCGCGTCGGGGGTTTGTGTATAATGCGCGGTAATGGAGGGGTGTTTGGAGACGTACCTTGTGGGCCTGCGGTTGGATTGCCGAACTGTTGGAGGTAAGAAGGGTTGGAGAGTACTCCGGACATGGAGGAGATGTCGAGACCGAACAGTCCACCGCCTATACATGCGAACGATCCGACAATATACTGCACTTGGCCTCAGTGTGTTATTCGATTCGGACTACCTGGTCATGGAAAGACACGCACTGGGTTCGAAGCCATCGCGGCGCTATACTGGACAGACCGTCAGACACGAACGGGAGGCATGCGATGAAGATGAACTCACTCCTTTGCCCATCGTTGCTGCCTTGGTGTGGTGTGTGGGTGGTCACAAATCACAAAGAGGGGTTAGGGGGGAGGGGAAGGGGGGTAATTTTATACACTGGTAAAATACAGGCACCGTATGGCGTGGATGGGAAGCGATCATGCGAGGAAGCTCCATCTCGGCGAATT
The DNA here is from genome assembly GCA_003314275.1 of Chroogomphus rutilus. Taxonomy (NCBI): domain Eukaryota; kingdom Fungi; phylum Basidiomycota; class Agaricomycetes; order Boletales; family Gomphidiaceae; genus Chroogomphus; species Chroogomphus rutilus. The sequence goes on from QLPI01009186.1 coordinate 5,559, forward strand.
ACCTGCGCGTCTCTCGCGTCACCAGGTACTAACTAGTCTGAGTTCGAGTTCGTTTCATATAAATATAATCCCATTCAAAAAAGCATCAGAAGGAGAAGCGTGGACATGAGGTGGAGCTAAGTGTTAACGCCCGAGTCCTCGATGTCCGGAATTTGCGTTTTCAATTGTCAATTGTTAAGTGTTAAGTATTAGTTTGTTATGAAAAGGACCTGAATTGGTCAGTTACAGGGTAGATGCAGCCCGAGAGATGAGGCTCCAGAGATTTTTTTTTTGCATAGTGTTACTCTTGCTCCACCTGGTCCGCGTGAGCCGCCCGCAGTGTTCCTGGAATCTGGTTTACAACGACGGTCCGTCTTATTTCTAGCGTCCTCTTTGAACAGCAAATACCTGGCAAATCAACCCACCAACTTTGCAACCGAAAAAAACAAACCAACGAAATCTTCAGTCGTCTACTGTATAACTGCTATTTCAAAAACTGAGATACCGACGGGCCGGAACACATTCTACATCTTCAGATCTATATATACCATGCATGTCATGTGATCATGGTCAAACGTTTCTCCGCGCCGAGCACATGGAAAAATATGACTCTAGTCACATAGATAATGGTAATGAATGGTAAAACGCAAGTTTAACCGCAAGATAAACGTTCTATCCTGTTTCTCCTCATATCTTGAAACTGGGTCTTTCATGTCAATACGGCCATTGCAAATGGGCAGGGTGTGGAGCATCACTCAAATCTTTTTTCAACCCACATCATTGTTTTTCAAAGATATCACGAGTGGGATGATGGGGACAAGTGGGGAGGTACATATGTATGCCCTTTGCCACCGACAAGGACATGGCTGAACTCTCTCGTTCCGCTACACCGAATCGCAACTTGCGTAGGGGAATACATGCTAACCTGATAGCTATAACCGGTGTGGTCAAGTGATGCACAGCAACACACTGAGACAGCACCCTGTATAAATCCACAGACCAGGAAAACAAACACCAGGGTCGAGACAAAATTTCCACAATTCAAGCTGAAAATGAGAATCTACTTTAGGTAACAACTAGTATGTAAACCTCGATTGAAATGTGAAATGTTACAGTTATAGTCACAGTTACAATCCTTCCACCCTTCCCCTATCTGGCTAATTCACGTCTCGTGTCTGGGAGATCGCTGAGGCTACAGGGACAGGGCATATTTGGCCATGTGGTGAATATGTAAAAGCTTACCACCAGTACTACCAAAACTTTTAAAATCCTTTTACACAGTGCACAACACTTTCTATTATTCGCCAGTACTAGTCCGTACACCTTAGACGCTCTCACAAACGAAAGATTTGTCCAAAAGGCTATGCTGCCTACATTGGAGATCCAAGCACTGGCCACATTTGTAGAGTAGAAAAACTGCATCAATGCCATAGGAGCAGCAGTGTAAGCTGACGAGTAACCCAATGTGAGAGAGGAGTGGATAGACATTACAAGAGCCATGGTCTGAACAAGGGGCCAAGCACATAGCGATAGATAAGCGACACTTTATAGCAAAGGAAGACTCACTTTTACTAGAGGACTTAGCCATGTCTTCCTTGACAAGATTAAGAGCCTGAAGTGTAGAGTAGGAATTTATTAGAGAGTTTCTGCGATTTTAGACAAGACAATAAAATCAAATTGACTTTTCTTGTTTTCTGACTGATAGACAAAGTAAAAAAAGTGATCACTGTTTTGAACTACAAAATAAATATGGACTGTATACTACATGAAGCACAAGTTGAATACAATTGTGAGACATCTTTTAGGCACTCACTAGATCCAACTGGTTGACCACATTGGATGCCCTTGCTGGATTCACTCAGTAAAAAATGGCTGATGAGGCTAAGGAGAAGACAGCCTTCTGGACCCACACAGGTCTTTACCAGTTTAAGAAAATGCCAATTGGTTACAGAGATTTCCCTGCCATCTTCCAGAGAGTCATGTAGAATGTCCTGGCCCATACCTTTGGATTTTTGATTTGGTATACATTGATAACAGTGTGATTTATTCAAAAACATTTGAAGAACATTTAAGTCATGTAGACCAAGTGTTTCATGTAGTCAGTGAATCAGGAATCACTTTATCACCACCCAAATGCCATTTGGCATATCAGTCTCTTCTCCTCCTTGGACAGAAAGTGTTCAGGCTTGGACTTTCAACACATAAGGAAAAAGTGGATACAATATTAGACTTAGCTGAACCTAAGAATATACATGAACTACAGATATTCTTGGGAATGATGGTCTACTATGCAACATATATCCCCTTTTATGCCTGGCTAGTATCTCTCTTGTTTGAGTTGTTAAAGAAGAATGCTAAATGGGAATGAGGAGAAACTCAGCAGGAAGCCTTCAGATTGTCAAAAGAGGCACTAGTGAGCTTGCCAGTTTGTGCCTATGCTGTTCCAGGCTTGGGGTACAGAGTTTACTTGGATGCCTGTGATGTGGGCATAGCAGCCATCCTGCAACAGGTTCAGCCCATCAAAATCTGAGATTTAAAGGGAACCAAGACATATAAAATATTGAGAAAAACCCATTAAGAAGGAATCCCTGTGTCTAATCTAGTCATCCCAATCTCTAAGAAGGAGAGACCCCCAGAAGAAATAGATTGGGACCTATAATTTCAAGAAACAACTGTTGAAATTGAGAGTGTAATAGCATATTGGTCAAGGACTCTGAAACCAGCAGAAAGGAATTACTCACCACCTGAGAGAGAGGCTCTCACCTTGAGAGATGGACTGGTGAAGTTCTAGCCCTACATTGAAGGGGAGAAGATCTGGCTGTCTGTTAAATCTGCATGTCAGGTGCTTAATAACAGATACTGAAGGATTTTGTAGGCCCCCCAAGGGATTCCACAGAGGGCAGAAGGTTCTGAGGACAAAGGGGGTCGAAGGTTGAAGGGTTAGATTTTCATGGGATGGAAGGCAGACAGTGAAGCACCAGGACTTAGGCTGGTGGCCGACTTGTGATGGAGATTTACATAGATGGCTAGTCATGCAAGTGTTCAAGGTTAGAGGGATTTGGCTTCAACTTATGTGTTGCACCCTCCTTGATCGTCTGTCTCTAATTTTGAAGAGTCAGAAATGTGCGAAAGGCTAAGTTGGAATTAGGCTGGAAACTTAAGTCAGAGGCTAGATGCAAATTAAGTTGATATTTATACTAGCAACTAGTCCAGTCGACTGAAGGGTTATATACAGTACATGTAAACTACCTTTTATTTTCTACTGTCTGGTCTAAGACAAGGAGAGGGAGGAAATACAAGGGGAAATAGAAAATGAGCCATAGGGAAGTAAGGTATGCAAGAGCCTTCAAGGTGCCTGCTAGAGGGGTGGGGTTGTGGTACTTTGGAATTGAGAGATCAGAAGAAAACTTGGGATTGTGAAGTGGGAGAACAGAGGTTCATTGTTCAGTATTTGCAATCAGAAAGTCCTTGTAAATGGTGGGAATAGTCATACAACTGTGTCAAGTCCATGATACTGAGTCCCGGATCACTCGGCCATACCAACTGACCGACCCTCACCTATATCATCCCTCACTATCACGTGGTCTCAGCTTGGCACATCCAGTACATTATCTGGACCACTCCTCTCATCCCATCCCCTCTATCCTCTACTATTCTCTCATTCCCTGTCCATTCCCTTACCCGTTTTCCTTGGGACACTTATTATTCCTTTATTATTCGGTCATGGCCCTATTGTTTTATCTTTGGCCATTTTCCATTGTTCTATTCTCATCCACTCCCTCATTATCTTATTCTCAGCCATCTTTCATTATTCTATTCTCACCTACATTTCTTATTCTATTCTTGATCACTGTGGATAATACTTCTACATGATCCTTCATACCTTATTGTTCTCCATTCCTTATGCCACTTGTTCTACATCTTGCTTCTTAACCTATATAAGTAGTGGATGTATGTAGATAGTTCCTCACCCTGAATATCGACTTGGTTTACCTACTCTCATCTCCTCTTCTTCAGTCTAAATTCCCTTACTTGGACCGATACTCTCAGTACCCTCCTGGGTCTCCCTTTAGTCTAAATTAGTGGCATGCATGGAAGAACAGGGTGCAACACATGAGCACATTGAAGCCAAGCCACCTCAAATGGTCTGCAAGACTTGACTGACTCCCATCTGCAATATTGGCTTTACTGAGACTTAACAAACTGAGACAATCTCCTATAACTCCTGCAACCTCTATTTATCCTGAGACAGCTATACCAGATACATGCACAATGTCTCCATATGGATTGGCATCTGCTAGAGCAACTATATCAGTAGAACCCTCACTCCCCTCACTACTACAGCAGTGGTATAAGGGCAACCTAAGCAGATGCTCTACCCTAGGGCAGCAAACTGGTAAAGGAGGATCTAAAGATTAGAATATTGGCTATGTACACAATGCTAGCATACCTGGAGATAAGGGATCTAAAGAGAAAACTCTAAGGAATCCCTTCATCCCCTAACTATGGCTATATATGTACTGCAGCCATGGCACTGTGCTCACCTCAGGCATGCTAAACCACTCTTCTCAGAGCTAGGGTAGGCATGTTGAAGATGCCAGTGATTGCTGTAGATGCTGGCAATAGCAACTCATGTTGGTCACCAGTAGTAGCTGTTGGTTACAATGCTAGTTTAGTAAGAAACTGGGGTGCCATATAGTACAGGACAGACAAACTCAAACCAAAAATTTTGACCTAATTTTCTGGTAAAATTGGCTTGTTGAAATTGATAATAGACCAGTAAAAGAAGTATAAATTCAAAACAAAGCCAATGTTACAAGCTAATTTTTCTCCAAAACTATTTTTATTTTAGACATGTCAAAATTTTAGCCACACCCAAAAAAAAACCCAAACAATCTGGGAGTAATGTGCAATGATTAAGTAGTGTATGATTCCAATAAAAGGGTGAAAAATAACTATATACCAACTCATAAACAAATAAATACAAATCCAGCACAATTATTACGTGGCCTTGAGATGCTGTATAATGCCTACTGGCTACCATCCAAAAGGCAAATGAAAAATTACTAGACTATGAAATCAGAATAAGGATCAGGTTACTGAAACAGATGAACATATAGAGCCTCCAACAACACCTACAGATTATGAATCTGACAGGGAATTGCCAACTTCTGTGAACATTTTTTACAACTGTGCCATGGGTGAAATGAATTTTGGTTTGGAGGGAGAGGAGACTCAGAGTGAAGGAGCCTCTGAAGTGGACAATTATGAATATGAAGACTCACAAGAGGATTCAGATTCAGAATAGAACAAGGATGATCTTCAAGAAAGGCTCTTTGATTTTGCTGTCAACCAGGGAGATGACTTAAAGGATAAAGATTGGGTACTACCTCAGTTGAGGAAAAAAAGTAGTGAGAAGGCAATGGTATGTTCACATTGAACCCTGATTGTAAATAAAAAAATTACAATAAATTGTCAGGTCAGCCAACTGGGTATAAGAAGGGCCCAAACATCATGAGCAGAGATGAACCCTATTGAAATGGCAAGTATTTATTTTATTACTTTCTTGCATTATTTTATGAAACTAAATATGACAATAGTACTGGGGATAGGCAAAATTCCAATATCGAGAAATTCCAAAGAAGACATTTGAGGATGCAAAGAAAGTGGCAAAAGAATACCTTGATACATCCCCAGCTGATGTGATATGGTGGTTTATAAATTGTTCTTGGCGATTTATAGCTGCATATTGCAAGGGACTTATTGGGAATGCAGCTGCTTGAGCTATTAGAAAGCAAACCAAGCATCATGTAGTTACTGAACAAGCCATGATGTCAATTGAAGCTATACTTAACTAAAATTTACCTCATGACATCGAGATTTGGGGTGAAAAGTTACACTGAAAAGGCCCAAAAATCTAGCCACCCTGAAAACCCATTGGAAAAACTTCAGAACATGTTTTTAGACATATTTTGACATTCTGAATCTGAATCTAACACCAGTTCGTCACAAAAAAATTGCAATCACTCAAAATCAAATTGGTCAAGTTTGTCTATCCTATACTATATTCACACATGCCCTACCATGATGAGGTCTTGGGAAATGACATTCATCATCATTTGGAATGTCCCCAGGCTGTTAGTGAGTCCAAAGAATATGTTGAGGTGCTCAAAGAGACCTTGACTTGTTTGGAAGGCCACCTTCTACTTGTCTCCCTCCTTTATATGCACATTGTTAAAACCCCAATGTATGTCCAACTTGGTGAAGTATGTAGCTTCTCAGAGCTGTATGATAAGCTCTGAGATGATAGGGAGTGGGTAGCAGTTCTTCACCATCAGTGCATTGATCACCCAGTAGTTTTGGACCCATCACAGGGACCCATCTATTTTCTTGATAAAGAATACCAAGCTTCCGATAAGAGACTTCAAAGGGTAGATATAACCTGTGCAGAGGATTTCCTATAAGAATTTCTCCAATTGCAGCTGTTTTCTATAGGACAGAGGTAAAATTTGCATGCTAATAGCTTTGCTCCTGGTTTCAGTTCCATCATATGGTCCCACATCTTTGGTTCAGGGAGGGAATCAAAGGACTCCTTTTCAAAGAGGTCACTGAAGTCCTGAAGGTAAGGTAGGATCGACTCTGTTCCCTTTACAGGTGTGCTCTGGAGGGATCACTTGGCTTGCTGCTGTGCTATTATTGTCATTGTAGCAATGGCCAAGAAAGGGACATTGTTAAATCCACGTGTTGGCACTTAGCTAGAGGCTTCTAGAAGGGTTTCCAGAGGTTCCGAATGATTTCCAAAGGGGGGTTCTTACTCCAGAAGCGGAGGGACTAAAGGTCATGGATTCACGATTGGAATTGGAATGGGGATGGGGAGACAGGAAGCACCGGGGGGTCTTAGGACTGTTCATGGTATAGGGTGGTATGAGTGGTTTGAGATCGCAGGGACTTGGCTTCAACTTATGTGTTGCGCCCTCCTCGATCATCTGTCCCTAATTTTGGAAAGTTGGAAAGTTTACCGGAACTGAATTGGAAACTACGATGCAGAATTAAGTCGATATTTGTACTGGTGAATAGTCCAGCCAACTGGTGACTTATATACATGTATCTAGTCTTTGTACTATCTTTGCTGAGTAAAGACAAGGGGGGAAAGGGAGTACAAGGGGCAATACAGAACGAAAAACAAGGGAGTGAGGTATGCGATGATCCTGCACGTCGTTTATTAAAGGAGCAGAACCTTGGCTTTGGAATCTTTGGAGGTTTGGAAACGCAGAACCTCGGATTGGTACATCAGGACTCAGAAAGCAGTTATTCAGGCTTTGAGCAGTTGGAAAGGTCCCGGAAATGGTGCGGGTGGTTGTGGGGTTTAATGTGAGTTTATTGGTGGCATGGGCCATAACAGACATCAGGCAGGGAAACTGTTACGAACAGGCAATCACCGGGCTCAAGGAGGGTTTATGGTCATCATCCTCTCTGACATCCTTGAGATCATTATCCACTAAGAATGGCAAAACCCTGGATTAGATCATTTGTATCACTGCCTCTTCTCAGCATTCCTTTTGCAGCTTTACTCAACAGGTGTAGCATTGGGGCATCTGCTTAGCATCACTTCTTGCATCTACAGGGGAGGGAGAGCTGAGAATCATCTTGTGCTTTCCTAGGTTTGTGACTGCAAAGATAGCATGCTCTGAGTGGTCTCAGTACCATAGGATAACAATCACAACATTCTGAATTGCTTCTCCTTCGTTTAGGGTACTGTCAACATTTACACCAGTGCAGGAGGAGTTAGTAGATGCATAGGATGAGTAGAGACAACTAACTGATGAAATTCGAGGATATTCCTCCCCCTTTATATATGCTTGTTCAGAGATGGGCTGACGGTCCCTGCTTATATTAACATTAAAGTTTAAATGAATTCTGTCTGTTGATTTGGGTGGTTTGCTCATGTTATGTTTCCTTTTCAGCTGACCATCTCACTCCATGACACCTTGCTTCTTCAGCTCTAGGTTCCTTTGAAACTTCATAGGGGCCCCATGCATTAGGATATTTGATACTATGCTTCTTGACATTGTGCAAATTACAATGATATGAACAACACATTGGGAAGAAAACAAATGACAGTGGAAGCCCCCTGGGTATAGTTTCAGGGGTGCACAAGGCCACAGATGTGTGTGGAAGACCTGGTGGATCGTGAAACAGAACAAAGCAGTGCCTGGGGCCATTACATGGCATGGGTAATTCCAAAACCGAACCCAGGCTACCCCGAATTACTGCCCCTCTTGTGTTCACTTCCGACCTGAGCCTCACAGTTCTGAAAGATTTGTCTTTGGTTATGACTACAAGGCTTTGTGTATATCCCGTGCTATGGTTGGGTGGCATGAAACAAGGTTCTGGCGCTAGCATCGCCTTCGCACGCGGTCCTTGCAACCTCACACGCTCCTGTCTTTCAACCAACCTCCTCACATAGTCGACCTCAATCCCAAGCAGAAACATTTTCATTGTACCATAACATCCATGTCATCACCCGCAATCGTATCTACTGTTACTGGAACCAACATCTGTGAGCTTTTTGAGGATGAATACAATATATCTGAGAGGTAACCACTAGTTACATTGTTGTTGTAGATGGCAATGCGGTTATCCAGAATACCGTCTGTAAGTGCGGCGTAACTTCATGACATGCTTTTATACTCAAGGGGTGTAGACACCTCGCCAGATTCTTCAGCATTACTCAAACCGGCCGAGCGCGCATCCTATGAAACGCGGTACGGCGCGGAAGGTGACCAACCCCATGGGTGCATGAAAGACACCCGCGTACAGATATTGGCCGGTCTAGAGGCCTGGGCACATGATCGTTCTACTCCAAAAGTTTATTGGCTCAACGGCCATCTCGGTACTGGGAAAACGACGATCGCACACTCTTTCTGCCAGAGTTTGGACACGCAGAAGATGCTTGGAGGCAGCTTCTTCTGTTCTCGCTCAGGATTAACGGATGCACGCCGGATCATCCCAACGATTGCCACAATGCTTTCTCGATCTAACCCAAAGATCAAATCAGTCATCCATGACGTGCTCATGAACAAACCTGACGTCGCCAATCTCAATGATGTCTTTGAACAATTCCGGTCACTGGTCGTTAACCCTGTCAAGATCGCTGCTAAAAACGAACAAAGGGTATATTATGTTATCGTTATAGACGCCATGGACGAATGCTCAGCACCTGGAATTGTAGAAATATTGATCACAGCCATCCTCGACAGCATCACAGACATTCCTCTGAAAATTTTAATTACAAGTCGACCTGAGGCCTGGATCAGGAGGGCATTTAATCATGCCGCTGCACCTTCCCTCCTCCAAGAATTCACTCTTCACAAAATTGCCGTCCTGGACAATGAAGAAAACGATATCGAAACATACTTAACAACCTCACTGTCTAAGATTGCTGACGATCACGGATATTCACAACAAGCAGTTCCTTGGCCATCCCCACAGGAACTGATGAGGCTTGTTAGCCAGTCCGATGGATTATTCATCTATGCTGCCACAGCGGTGCGGTACATCGGTGACACGGGTGTGAATCCCAAAACGCGTCTAATTGAGTTGACTGGTTTGGCGCTGCCACTTGCCTCCCTGGACAGCTTCTACACGCTGATTATGGCCGAAGCATTCCAGAAACTCAGTGACAAGGAAATAATAACGAGACGAGACGTACTTGCCACAGTGGTGTTTCTCCAACGCCCACTCTCGATTGCTAGCATTGCTTCCCTGTTACAGATCACGGATGACGAGGTTGACATTGAATTGTCTCGTTTTCGTTCGGTGATCTATGTTCCGTCCACCAATGATGGACATGTCACCATCTTTCACGCCTCGTTTCAAGAGTTCATCGTCGACCCGAAACGTTGCAGTATGAACGGCATTGATTCTTCCGATACCCACCACAAACTCGGGCTCAAGTGCCTCCAGACATTGAACAAGTCTCTTCGGCATAACATCTGCGGCTTACCTGATCATGCTATAGCCGCACAGGTTCATGAAATCTCTAATCCTGACCTTATTTCTGAGCCTCTCCGATACTCTTGCTTGTACTGGGCCTCTCATCTTGTAGAGGCTCTTGCATTCCCACGTGCAGATACATTACCCCTTCTCAGCGAGCTTGGGACATTCACCAATACACACTTATTGCACTGGTTTGAGTGCCTCAGTACGTTTGGAGAGCTTGGATCTGGGTTGAAGTCTCTCAACATGGCAAAAGAAGCCACCTCGGTTAGTAACCAACATGGTAGAGGCGTTTAGCTCATCATTTCTCCAGAAATACTCCATAACCCATGCCCACCACGTGTCGCTACTCGAGGATGCTCGTCGCTACCTACAGATGGCATTTGAGCCGATAAAATACCACTGCCTCAACACGTATGGCTCAGCCCTCGCATGGATCCCTAAACGCGCATCCATAAGATATCACTATTCGACATTGTTCGATAACTTACCTAGAGTTGTGGTGGGCATCACGGGGTTATGGGGATCATTTAAGCATCTCATGTCACACCCGTCATCTGTCCACTCCGTTGCCTTCTCTCCTGACGGTATGCGTGTTGTCTCTGGATGTTCTGACGGTTCAGCTCATATCTGGACTACCACTACGGGGGAGGATGAGCGGATATTGGTAGGGCATTTAGATACAATTTGGTCCGTTGCCTTCTCGCCTGATGGCACTCGCATTGTGTCTGGTTCGACCGACGGCTCGATTCGAATTTGGAATGCAAGAATGGGGGAGGTAGAGCATCTCCTACTAGGACATTCAGGTGAAGTTAAAGCGGTTGCGTTCTCTCCAGATGGATCAAGTGTTGTGTCAGGCTCTGAGGACACTACTGCTTGCGTATGGGATGTCACCACAGGGGAAAAGAAGCGCATACAAGAATTTGATTCAATGTTGTATTGCGTCGCGTTCTCGCCTGACGGCAAATATGTTGTGTTTGGCATGTATGACGCCACTGTTTGCATTTGGCATGCCACTACAGGGACAGTTGAGCATGTACTCAATGGACATTCATTGGCGGTGATCTCGGTTGCCTACTCACGTGATGGTACACGTTTAGCATCTGGCTCCGGCGACAGCTCAATCTGTATTTGGAATACACATACCTGGAAATTAGAGCGCATACTAAAGGGACATACAGGTTGGGTAACCTCTGTTGCATTCTCTCCCGATGGCACACGCGTTGTGTCCGGGTCGGACGATCTATCAGTCCGTATCTGGCATCTGGCTTCGGGGGTGACAGAGCGTGTGTTTAAGGGACATGCGGGTTGGGTGCGGTCTGTTGCATATTCCCCTGACGGGACACAGGTGGCATCTGCGTCATACGACAACTCAGTCCGGATTTGGGATGTGACGAGCGACTTGGAGATGGAACGCAGTGCGGTCATAGATCGGTGGTCCTTTTCACGTCACAGTGCACGCGTATTTTCTGGTTCGCATCCGACGATGGCTCGTATTTGGAAGGCAATCAGGCCAAAGAGAGACCAGGCACTTGAGGGACATTCAAATTGGGTGCTTTCAGTTGCATTCTCTCCTGATGGCACACGAGTTGTGTCTGGGTCGACCGACAGGACCATCCGAGTCTGGAATGCCACCACAGGAGAGACAGAACAAGTACTCAAGAGTCATTCGGATTGGGTGTGGTCTGTTGCTTTCTCCCCTGATGGGAAATACATCGTGTCTGGATCGGCCGACAAGTCGGTCATTCTATGCAAGACAGCCACTGGAAAGATAAAGCGCAAACTGAAGGGACATTTAGATTCGGTGAGGTCCGTTACATTCTCGCCAGATGGGGGGCGTGTAGCATCAGGCAGTGATGACTCCTCTGTCAGGATATGGAATGCAACTACCGGGAAAGAAGAGCATATACTCATTGGCCATTCACATCGGGTGCTCTGCGTTTCCTTCTCTCACGACGGATGGCGTCTCGTGTCTGGCTCATCTGATCACTCAATCCAGATTTGGAATATGATCACCGGAGCAATAGAGCGTTTATTGGAGTGTCAATCAGACTGGGTGACCTCGGTTGTGTTCTCATCTAATGGCGCGCACGTCGTGTCTGGCTCGCTGGACGGCTCAGTCTGTATATGGGACACTACCACAGGTAATTTGACACCACTGCTGGACCATGAATCCTTCCAATTCTCAGATGGAGGCAAGGTTGCTCATGTCATCCCTGGCAACTTTCATCTCTTTGCTGCCGGGGACCCACAGATCTTTATCTCAACCAGTCAGGACTGGATTCTTGCTGACTTTCCACTGAAATCTTGTTGGATTCCCCCTGATTACTCCAATTTCTATACATGTGCCTTGTCTCCCTCTAAAGTGTGCTTTGGATATGTTTCAGGTCATGTTGTCATAGTCGATCTCAAGCCCAAACATCAGTACCATCTCATAGTATAACTAGGGATCAGGTGATATGAGGTTTGTTGAATATTTGTAGCTATTAGTCCCTTCTTTTTGGATTTTTGGATTGCATCCTCATATTCTTATAACAGTAGCAATTAAATGAGATAAATCACAGCATGAATGACCAGACTTGCAGGTAGATTGAGAAGAAATGTAAACTCATGTGCAGGAGGCCATTCAGGAAGCCCAGGAAGGATAGCAATTTCAGACCACAAATTTTGAGAGTGAGGGAAGTACGTACGCATGCTGATGGAGAGTACGATGGCGGAGATGGCTTGGAGACCCCATGGGATACGGAAGGAGGCTTTTCCACTGATGTATGAACAGCCGACTAAAATGTTTGTTGGTGTTTCCTTGGACCACTGACATAGACGTGGGTCTTACATTGAATGAAGTACTGGATCATAGTGAACGAGATATGGAATTAAGCGTGTGGCTCACGGGTACAAAAATAAAAGAAAGCCCCACTTACATTCCCCAAGTAATAGACCATTGCTGCAATGACACCATACGACCACGGATAGCGGGCGCTGTGATCTCGGACTGGTAGAGCGGAACAGTCGCAGAGGCAAGACCCACAGCTAAACCGGCAATGACACGCCCCGCGACGAGCATACCACGGTTCACAGAGGCACACTGGATGATAGCGCCGATGACCCATATCCACCCGGATAAGATGATAGTTTTCTTACGCCCTATCGAGTCCGCGAGCTTGGAGACTGCGAGTGAACCCACGAAACTTCCGGCTGGCATCGCACCGACGATTCCACCTGGATAATCGGGGGTTTGTGTAATGCGCGGTAAGGAGGGGTGTCTGAAGACTTACCTTGTGGACCTGCGGTTGGATTGCCGAACTGTTGGAGGTAAGAAGGGTTGGAGAGCACTCCGGACATGGAGGAGATGTCGAGACCGAACAGCCCACCGCCTATACATGCGAACTATCCGACAATATACAATATACTGCACTTGGCTTCAGTGTGTTATTCAGACTACCTGGTCATGGAAAGACACGCACTGGGTTTGAAGCCATCGCGGCGCTATACTAAAAAGAATGTCAGACACGAACGGGAGGAATGCGATGAACTCACTCCTTTGCCCATCGTTGCTGCCTTGGTGTGGGGTGGTCACAAAGAGGGGTTGGGGGGGGGG
>QLPI01009186.1:19142-35663 GCA_003314275.1 Chroogomphus rutilus
GGGGGGGGGGGGGGGGGGGGGGGGGAACAAGTTTATACTCTGGTAAATACAGGCACCGTATGGCGTGGATGGGAAGCGATCATGCGAGGAAGGTCCATGTCGGCGAATTGGCTGAGCGTCTGGCGTCACCAGGTACTAGTCTGAGTTCGTTCATATAATCCCATTCAAGCATTAGAAGTCGAAGCGCGGACATGAGGTGGAGCTAGTGTTGACGCCGAGTCCTCGATGTCCGGAATCTGCGTTTCAATTGTTAAGTATCAGTTGTTATGAAAAGGACCTAAATTGGTCAGTTACAGGGTAGCCGCAGCCCGAGAGATGAGGCTCCAGAGATTTTTTTTGCATACTGTTACTCTGCTCCACCTGGTCGCGTGAGCCGCCCGCAAGTTCCTGGAATCTGGTTTACAACGACGGTCGTCTTATTCTAGCGTCCTCTTTGACAGCAAAAACCTGGCAAATCAACCCACCAAGAAAAACAAACCAACGAATCTTCAGTCGTCTACTGTATAACTGCTATTTCAAAACTGAGATAGCGGCGCGCCGGAATACATCTACATCTTCAAGATCTATATATACCATGTCATGTGATCATGGTCAAGGTTTCTCCGCGCCGAGCACATGGAAAATATGACTCTAGTCACATAGATAATGGTAAAACGCAAGTTTAACCGCAGATAAACGTCTATCCTGTTTCTCCTCACATCTTTAAACTGTGTCTTTCATGTCAATACGGCCATTGCAAATGGGCAAGTTGTGGAGCATCACTCAAATCTTTTTTCAACCCACATCATGTTTTTCAAAGATATCACGAGTAGGATGATGGGGACAAGTGGGGAGGTACATAGGTATGTCCTTGCCACCCACAAGGACATGGCTGAACTCTCTCGTTCCGCTATACCGAATTGCAACTTGCGTAGGGTCATACATGCTAACCTGATAGCTATAACCGGTGTGGTCAAGTGATGCACAGCACCACATTGAGACAGCACCCTGTATATATCCACAGACCAGGAAAACAACACCAGGGTCGAGACCAAATTTCCACAATTCAAGCTGAAAATGAGAATCTACTTTAGGTAACAACTAGTATGTAAACCTCGATTGAAATGTGAAATGTTACAGTTACAATCCTTCCACCCTTCCCCTATCTGGCTAATTCACGTCTCTGCGTGTCTGGCAGATCGCTGAGGCTACAGGGAGAGGGCATATTTGGCCATGTGTTGAATATGTAAAGCTTACAACCAGTACCAAAACTTTTCAAATCCTTTTACACACTGCACAACACTTTCTATTATCTACCAGTACTAGTCCACCTTAGATGCTCTCACAAATGAAAGAGATGGCCAAAAGGCTATGCTGCTTACAATGGAGATCCAAGCACTGGCCACATTAGTAGGGTACATCAATGCCAGAGGAGGAGCAGCATTGTAAGCTGATGAGTAACCCAATATAAGGGGCCAAGCACATAGCTTCATAGATAAGCAACATTTCATAGAAAAGAAAGACTCACTTTCACTAGAGGACTTAGCCATGTCCTCCTTGACAAGATTAAGAGCCTGAAGTGTAGAGTAGGAATTTATTAGAGAGTTTCTGCCAATTTAGACAGACAATAAAATCAAATTGACTATTCTTGTTTTCTGACAGATAGCCAAAGTCAAAAAGTGATCACTGTTTTGAACTACAAAATAAATATAGACTATATACTACATGAAGCACAAGTGGAATACAAGTTTGAGACAAGATATAGGAGAAATAAATCATACATGACACAAGAGAAGTGAAACATATTTTACAGTGGATGTGGGAAGAAAAAGGCAATGAAGAGCAATAATATACATATATATATAGGACCTCTGCACCTCAAAAGTGAATATGTTTCATGAGGGTGAGGGCTGGCTAGGCCTCTGGTGGTCCTATGATGCTGGACTAGAGTTAGGTGCATTGAAACTGCAAAATCAGGATAGAACAATAATGTTATGGTCCATGCCTCAGATCAATCCAACAAGTGGCTGTGTATCCCATCTGTCCCTTTTGCCACACTTCTGGCAGTACCGCTGAGGATCCAAACACTTTCCATCTGTCTGATCCTGCAATCCTGCAATCTGCTATGAGTGTTTCTGAGGTTCCTGAAAAGTCTGTCCCTTTGTTTTTTCCTGTCCTTGTTCTTTGTCTGGACATTTAGAAATACAAGGAGACTTTATATTTATATAAACCTCCAGTTGACTGGACTGTTTGCTAGTTGAAATATCAACTTAGCTTTCCCCTCATACTGCATTCCTCTGCATTTCTGAAATTAGAGACAGACCATTGAGGAGGGTGCAATATATAAGTTGAAGCCAAGTTCCTCTGACCATGAATGCCCAGCAACAACTATTACATAGTCCCTGATGTGAGTTGACTGCCCACCCTTAAGCACTGGCACTCTGCCATCTGTCTGTCTGTCTGCCCATCTGTATGCCTCCATCACCTTCCCACCTTGCAGCAATCTAACCATCTAACCTCTGACCCCCCTCTAGCCATGGGCATGCCAGACCCCTCATGAAATCCCATGGAAAGTAATAAAATAAGCACTTGAACCTCAGACTTAACAAATAACAGTGATAATTGGAGAGTTTGTTAGTTAAGGGTTGGTACTGTGTGATGTCAGATACTGTAAGGGCAACCTAAGCAGGTGTTCTACCCTCAGGCAGCATACTGGTGAAGGGGGATCCAAAGTATTAGTAGGACATCTATATACACAGTGCTAGCATACAGTACTTAGTGAAGGGGGTTCTAAAGAGAAAAATCTATGGAACCCCTTTGTTCTCTAACTACAACTATATATATACTGCAGCCATAGGGTCTCGGACAGAGTGCTCCATACTAATTGGAGCTAGAACTGGGGTGCCAGGGTCATTGGAAATCATTGGTGAGATGAGTGATGGCCATAACCGATACCTATTGATGGTAACCACCCTTTATAGCACCCACTTGGTATGTAGTTCAGTTGCGGTGGGTAGGTGTGTGCCAAACAGGCCTCAGTTAGTAGATGGGATTCTTGGTTGGGATCTGTTTTTTTGGGAATTCCCTGACAGGTACTATTGTAATAACACCTTTGATCATTATATGGACAGGTTTGGGAGAGGACCAGAGTGATGGTACCAGATGTGGACACTGACTTAGAGAATAGTCATATGCAAATCTTAGTTGATCTTAGTTGATATCCTGAACAGAGAATACATATATGATGATGTGCTACCTATATAGTCAAGGGATGTGTTAAGTACATGATACCAAGCTTCAATTCACTCAGTTATACCAGCCAAAGGATCTTCACCGTCTAATCTCACACACAAGTAACAAGTCATTCTTCACTAGTGCATGGTCTTAGCTCAGTACATTTGGTTTGTCACTCAGTTCATTCCACTTCATCCCATTCCATTCCATCCCCTTCTGTCCTTGCTTATTCTTTTATTCATCTTGTTTCTTTCTTTTTTGATTATGTTCTATGCTTGGTGGTCAACCAAACTTCCATATATTGTTTCCATGTCTTATTCCTTTTGCATGCTTGGTTGTGTTACCCTGTAACATGTCAAGGTCATTCATCCCCATTCTCTTTGACTATATAAGTAGCACATCAGATGTATGTAGTTCTTCATTCTTATAATTGACTATAGCAATCCTCTATACTCTCTGTCTAAGTCCTCACTTGGGCTGTATCCTCCCGAGTTATCTTCTTTCTGAAATCCAGTAGCCTTATAGAAGAAGGGCACAATGCCCAAGTATGTTAAAGCCAGCCACATCCATTCAGTCTGCTGGACTAGGCCAATACCCCACCAGCATCATTGTCAAGTACTGAAGTGCCAAGAATGTGAAAGCCAAATACTAATACAATAGTACCAAGGACATGATGTTGGTGGGGTATAAGTCAAGTTCAACAGACTAAACAGATATGGCTGGCTTCAACATACTCATGCATTGCACCCTTCTTCCATAAGGTTACTAATTTCAGAGAGAAGATAACTTGAGAGGATGCCGAGAGTTTCAGCCTGAATAAGGACTTTGACAAGAGTGTAGAGGGTTGCAAAGTCAATTATCAGAATGAAGAAATACATACATCGATGCACTACTTATATAGTCAAAGAACATGGAGGTGGAAGACATGGAGCAGGGTAGCATAATGTATATATGCAAAAGGGATAAGGTATGGAAACAAGATGTGGAAACATTGGTTTCAATGACTGAAAATAGAACATAATTGAAACAGATAGAAACAAAATGTATAAAAGAATATGCGAAGATAGAAGGGGATGGGATAAAGGGGAATGAAGGGAAATGAACCAAGTGATGAACTGAATGTAATGAGCCAAGACCACATACTAGTGAAGAATAACTTGTCACTTGTGTGTGGGATTAGATGGTGAAGATTGTTCAGCTAGTACTACTAAGTGAACTAAAGATTGGTGTCATGTACTTAACAATTGTGTCCTCATTACTATTACACTAGTATTTGGCTTATATATTCTTGGCACTTCAGTGCTTAACACGATGGGATATATGACCATGATATAGAATAGAGTAGCATAAGAAATATAAAATAAAATAAAGAGACATGGAGACAAGACATAGAGAGTGGACATATATACCCAGGTATAAGCAAAACATATCAAAGCAAAGCAAGATGAGCATAAAAGAATAAGTGAAGAGAAGGAAAGCTAGGAGTATGATGAACCAAACAGATGAAGTAAGTGTACCAAGCCAAGACTGATGTACTAGGTGACTTGTGAGTGTTTTGGCTGATCACTTGTATATGGAATTATATGGTAGACATTTGGCTGGTATAACCAAGTGAACCAAGGCTTGGTAAATCATAATTTGACAGTACCTCCCTCTTAATGGCTGAACCCATGAAGTTAGTAAGCAGAGTTTGAAATATAAAGTTTTGGATGCCTTTATGACATAAGGGATTGTTTAGGTGTTTAATCTCCCAGGGAACTTCTCCTATTACCACAATCACTAGCAATCCTATATCAGTGCCCTTACATCCAATCACAATGGGATATGAATCAGATGAGGAAGTGCAGCTAATCTATGAGATGTAAGAGAAGTGGGTGTAGTGGCAATATGAATGTGAAGAGGCAGAAAAGGCTCAGCTATGATCTGAAGTAGCAGAGGAAGCTGAGGTGGCCTGAAAGAGAAAGGAAGAGGAGGAAGCTGTTGAGGTTGTGAAGAAGGAGGAGGAGGAGGAGGAGGAGGAGGAGAGAAAAGCAGCTGAGAAGAAGGCTGAAGAAGACAAATGCCAGGCCAAGGAGGAGGCCAAGGGGAAGTAAAAAAAAGCTGCCAAGAGGGTGTGTCAAATGCACTCTGCAACCTTCAACTGATGAAATGAGTCCATCCACAGCCTGCCTTGAAGGTGGACAAGAGCAAGCAAAAGGAAGTTCCCCTAGTAAGTGGCATGGGCATTAGGAAGGAGGCAGGTACTGAGGGGTTACTGAAACTGAAGGGGGGAATGGTCCCCAAGGTTCGTTAAATCCTATATTTTTCTCTCCGAAATTTATGACATTATTTTTGCTAGTCATACCAGCCAGATTTAGTGGATATGAAAGTGAGTTATGATTTTTTTATGATTTATTTTTCTGTTTTTTTTTTTTAGTGACTTTTTTCTAAGTCAAAAACAACCAAGGGTCAGGTGAGACTGATAGTCCACCCTGCAAGATATGCTGGCATCACAAAGAGCTATGCATTGTACCCAAGGTGGGTGTGGCTTGCTTGTAGTGTAAGTCATGCAAAATTTGTTATAGTATCTTAGTGGGTAGGAAGAGGAGAGTTGAATATATGTATCAATGATTTGGATGAGGAGGAAGTGTCAGGCATCAAAAATGCCGACATTGCATGGGCTGAGTACTATTGTAATAGTACTGACTTCATGGTACAGGCAGGGAATCAGCCAAGTCCAGTAGACCGATTGGGGTGGCTTGGCTTCACCATACTCATGCATTGCACCCTACTTTCCATGCATGCCACTGATTTCAGATAAAAGATAAACTTGGGAGAGTGCAGAGAGGAGGAGGGAAGGCAAGAAAGTGTAAGCCAAGTCAATATTCAGAATGAGGAACTATCTACACCCATGTTCTACTTATATAGGTTAAGAAGTGAGATGTGAAATCAGGGTGGCATAAGACATGGAGAAAAGAATAAGGTATGGAGAGCATATGGAGGTATTGTCCACAATGCTCAAGAATAGAACAAAGAATATAAATGAATATAGAACAATGAGATATGGCCGGGTATAAGATAATAAGAGTGTGACTGAGAATAAGATGATAGAGGGTGACTGAATATAAAACAATAAGGTCATGGCTGAGATTAAAATGTCCCGAGGTAAAACAGGCTGAGAAATAAGGAATAAATGGGCTGGGAATAATGGATAATAAATAAGGAAAGAGTGGATGATGAATAGAGTAGGAGGTGTGAATGATAAATGTACCAAGCCGAGACTGATGCACTAAGTGACTTGTATGTGACTTGGTCACCTGGGAATGGAATTAGACTTGATGTTCGGTCGGTAATACCAAGTGAACTGATTGTCAAGTACACATACCGAGACCCGTTTATTCGGCAGTGCCAACCGAGCAGCCATCCTATATCCACGTCCAAGTGTCCATACTGCATGCATATCACTTGGTATACCAGTCTCGGCTCAGCACATCCACCACCCACACTCCTTGTCCTCACCCCTCACATACTCTACGCCACTCACCATTCATTAATCCCACCACGCTTACTCATCCTTTGATCTGCCTCACCTCGGGACTTCCTGTCCTTGTATTATCCTCGGCCATGGCTCTATTGTTTTATAGTCAGCCACTCCCTATTGTCCTATCCTTGGTTATGTTTCTATTATTCTATCTTTTATTGTTCTATCCCTGTTTTACATTCCTTCATTCTAATTTTACTTGTTGTGGACAATAACCACATGCTCTGCATACCTTGTTGTCTCACATTCCTTATTCCACATGTCGCTTCTTAAACCTATATAAGTAGGGCATGTATGTACATATTTCCTCATTCTAGGTATCGACTAGGCTTAGGCCCTTCTACCTTCTTCTCCTCTGTTAAGTCCTCTACTCAGGCTGGCATCATCGGCATCCTCCCGAGTACCCTGTTTGTTGCAAATTAGTGGCATGTACGGAAGAGTAGAGTACAATGCACGAGTATGTTGAAGCTAAAGCCACTACTCCTAGCCTGTAGGACTTGGCTGCTCCTGTCCGACATCTCGACAATCCCGAAGTTCGTCAGTACCTACGGCTTGACACTGATGCTCGGTACATGTACTTGACAGGAAGAGGGAGTGGATGAAAAACCCAAAGCAAAGAAGGTGAAGATGGCTGGCATTTGGCCCACTTCCAGGATACTAGCCATCTAAGTGCCAGTTCAAGTAAGCTTGGTCCTGGACCAACTTGTGAAGGTTATAGAGGAGTAGAACTGCCTCCAGGCAGAGATAAACCAAGTCCTATGTTAGGGAATAGAGAATTCTCCCTTTGTGTCAAGCTTTGGAAATGCCGAAGATATGGATGGGAAACGGCCAAGTCCTGCAGGCTGGAAGTAGTGGCTTTGGCTTCAATGTACTCATGCATTGTACCCTACTTGATGTGCGTGCTACCAATTTGGTACAGAGGAGGTTCTCGGGGGGTGTCGAAAGTGCCGACCCAGGTAAAGGACTTTACAGAGGAAAGAGAAGATGAGGGGCCTAAGCCTAGTCGATACCCAGAATGAGGAAGTATGTACATGCATGTCCTACTTATATAGTTTAAGAAGCGACATGTGGAATAAGGAATGTGGGATAATAAGGTATACAGAGCATGTAGGTATTTGTAAGGGCAACCTACTCGGGTACTGATTCCAGTACCTGCTGGGAGACCAACAGCGGGAAACACCACAGCCCTGCGACCTACCCAGGGCCTAACCCAGGGACTCAAACCCTAAGTTTACCCACAGGCACTACCAGACACTGGCAGGGAGGTCCAGAAGTAAGTATATAAAAGGCAATGTAGCTAAATACATGCGAGCTGCTTACCTGGCAGGGAGGTCCAGAAGAGAACAACCAAAGGACCCCCTTACCTAAGCAGTGACTGTATAGCTACAGTGACTGTGACATAACAAACCTGTCACAGCCAGCAAGGAAGACAATAGAAGATTAAGGGGAAGGGATTATAGCAAACATATGAAAAGGGAAGATAGAGAAATGATTAAAGAAGTAATATAAGTAAAGGAATAAGAGAAATGAAGGAGATAAAAGGAATAAAAGGAAGGAAAAGAGGAATAAACCGGTAGTCCCCTGACATTACCCCCTCTCTAGAATGTGGTGACCCGACACATGCACGTAGACACACCTGGTCTACCAATTATACGCAAGGGGTACCGAATCCACCGAGGTGTAGAGCTGTCTAAAGGGTGCCCGAGATGGCCACCAAATGGATACATGAGCATACCTGTTTGACCATGCCTGCAATGGCCGAGGGTATAGAACAGGTGATGCTGCTCCTTGGCCATGGCAGTCAACTCAAGTGTTGGGAATGAGAAGCCGATAGGGCTAGAGCGGGCGGCATTACCAACAAGTGCAGCTTATGTGACCTTTTTGAAGCATCCCCAGAGTTGGTGACCACAGCAGATGACACAGGGTGCTGCCGAAGGGAGGCTTATGAGCAGCTTCCCGAGATCGGCAACAGTGTGAACATGCATGGGATTGACAGCAGACAGATGTGCAGGCATTGTTGGCGGTCACTCAAGAGCGTCGATCAACGTGTACATCATCTGCGTCGAGCGGATCACATTTGGTACATGTCAGTGGCTGTCGCAACTTGTCGGTACATGCCCAAATGGTAGGTGGATTGCATAGTCGGCACCGCGCACATCCAGCGGTAGGCTGAAAGTGCGGAGACAACGTATGGGAGACGATAATTGTAACGGCCAGCATATAAGGGTGGGGTTATCAGCGACAAGGTGCGGGAGCGAGAATGCGGTG
Organism: Chroogomphus rutilus; assembly: GCA_003314275.1. NCBI lineage: Eukaryota > Fungi > Basidiomycota > Agaricomycetes > Boletales > Gomphidiaceae > Chroogomphus > Chroogomphus rutilus. The sequence goes on from QLPI01009186.1 coordinate 28,144, forward strand.
GGAACAAGACCCAGCGGCCGCTCAGATATGGAATAAGCCAGGGTGGCAGCGACCAAGGAGCAATCACAGGGGCATTGGTTGGTGTTGCGGATGACACTTGCGTGATCAAGCATAGGCGGCACTTTTGACATGGGAATCGAGTAGGAGGGCATGCGAGCGTGTAGCGCGAGCGCAAACGTGGATCTAGCTGAGCAGTGAACGTGCCTTACGCGACCTCCTGGGCTGCCGCACGTCAAGGCGATGACGTCGCGCACGAGTAGAGTGCGTTCATCATGCGTTGGCGGCAATCACAGCTCTTCGGCATGTGTCCATGGCAGGTGGAAGGTGTGCAAGCGCAAATGCAGTGGGAGCGAGACCCAGCGATGGATTACAGTCCCGGTATGAGCCAGAGCAGATGGCCGCGGTGGGAGGAAAGCCTGGGAGCGCCGACTCGAGACTGCCGGATGAGAACGGGGGTCACAGATGCCGCCGAGGGCAGTTCGCGATACGGCAGGTGTGCGGGCATCGTTACATATGGTAGAGACGGCAGGCGCGCATTGAGCAGGTCGCGACGGTCATACAACGTGAGCTGCATGATGTGATATGCGCCGATGTAGACTCGTCTCACCTGGCAGATGCCCTCCTCGTCGGGAAGCAGTGCAGGTGCAGTGGCATTGATTTAGGTATCGGAGATGATCTCAAATGCGACAGCTGGAAGTTCTCCAAATATGATATCTATAGGGGCATGGGGCTTGGCTTCAGCTTATATGCTGCAACTTCCAATCTCATTGGTCCCTAACTTCAGGCAGAGGTTTAGAATGGAGTGAGGTCTTAGAGACCTGTTGGACAAAAGCTCAGAGAGTATGACAAAGCTCAGAGAGTGTCAGGCCTTGGTAATGCCGAAGGTGTAGGCAGGAACCAGCCAAGTCCTGCAGGCCAGTCATAGTGGCTTGGCTTCAACATACTCGTGCATTGTGTTGTGATGAACGGTGGAAGGAATGGGGAGAAAGGAGTGAGGGATGAGAAAATAAGGACAAAAACATATTTGAGCACATATTTGATTGTATGACAAGGAAGAATCATGTAAAATAGTGTACAGAACAAGTATTAGTGAGCATGCAGTGGAAAGTAGTATAGTACACGGACTTACTAGTAGTTACCGTACGAGAGACATAAACTGGCGGCAACTTAGATGCTAAGCGCCCGGATGATCAGGAGATATAGAGGCCGGGAGAGCCAGAATATATGGAATACGGAAGGAAACAAAGGGAAAACAGATAGGAGGAGACAGAAGGGACATAGGGGAAGAGACTCACATTCAAAGGAACAAGAAATAAGGAAACTGGGGCACATATATGCAGTCACTGAGGACAGATGACTGAGAAACAGGAGAATGAGACACGAGACATGACTCAGAGAGGCGATAATTGTTGCAGACAAGAAGGGAACAAAGGGAGAAGCAGTTGTATTCAAAGGGGACCACTGACAGGTGTCATATCTCTATGAAGATCTCATCAGGGCAGCCCACAGTAGGCCAACCCTGCATATGCTCTACAGAATCCGTTAATTATGGATCATATTATAGTCAGGGGATATACTTGTATAAAGAGAAAGTAACTACAACAAATATTACTAGTCTCTCATACCAAAAAATCCCCTACACTTATATTTGATATCTACTTGGCGCACTCACATGACGTCAAGCCACATTGGGTCAAAACCTCCATCGTTGTCGTTCAAGGCTACGGACCCAGCGGGGATAATTATATAGGTGCCATACATCATACTCACACATGATCATGAGTTTGTTGTGGGTATCGGAAGCATCAATCCTGTGCTCATGAGGACGTTTCGGGTTGACTATAAATTCTAGATCACTGTAGACAATACTTCCACATGGTCTCCATATCTTATTCTTTTCTCTATGTCTTATGCCACACTTATTCCACATTTCACCTCTTAGCCTATATAAGTAGTGAGTGCATGTATATAGTTCCTCAGTCTGAGTATCAACTAGGTTTATGCCTTCCTGCTCTCCTTCCTCTGTTTAGAAGTCCTCTACTTGGGCCGATACTCTCGGCATCCTCTCGAGCATCTCTTCCATTCCAAATCAGTAGCATGCACAGAAAGTAGGGCACAATGTCTTAAATACTGTGATGAGGGATATGGATTGGTAGATGGACTAGCTACTGTGGTACAAATTCTTGTACCTATGGGACGTGTAGCTAATATTTTATATGATTATATGCTGCTATGCTGGCGACACACAATGGGTTGATCGGATGTAAGTGCTGGTCCGAGGAGCTGGCGGTGATGTGACTGAAGGTCGTGTAGGTTGATTGTGGATGATCCACAACAATAAAGTAGATCAAAATCCATTCAGAGCTGGACACACAGTGTGGCTTGCCATCTTAGGAGCCCTGTGCAAAGCTTCATGTAGGCTGTAGAATGCATAGATGGGTCAGTGTTGTGTGTGAATCTCACTTATGGGGACTTAGAAAAAATCATCTTTGCTTCCTGCTTGAGCTCTTTCTGATACCTTTGTAACTCTGCCACTTTGCTTCTTGGCAGTACTCCTCTGCACTCAATCAGCATATCTACTTCCTTGCTGGATGCACCTCCAGCTGAATGCTTGGCCTCCTCATCAGCCCTTTCATATCCCTGTATCCCCTTATGCCCTAGCATCCAATACATGCATACTTTTACACCTACCCATTGTTTTGTAAATCCTTCAATTTTCCTGTGTGGTGCATTCAGTAGGTATTGGCCTGGTATAGACTTTTCCTTCCTCATTGTTTGAATAGCCACCTGACTATCTACCCCTATCACATACTCTCCTTACCTCTCCATGTTTAGGAGCTTTGCTCTCATAGCCACCCCCACCAATTCTGCCTCAAACTGTCAAGCTTCGGGTACTGACAGACTTCGGTACTGCTGAGGGGTCGGGCGGACAATGGCCAAGTCCTGCAGGCCAAGAGTAGTGGCATTGGCTTCAATGTACTCGTGCATTGCACCCTACTTGCCGTGCGTGCCACCGATTTGCAACAGACAGATACTTGGGAGGATGCTGATGAATGCCGGCCCAAGTCGAGGACTTAACAGAGAGGAAGAAGGTAGAAGGGCCTAAGCCTAGTCGATAACCAGAATGAGGAAATATGTACATGCATGTCCTACTTATATAGGTTTAAGAAGCGACATGTGGAATAAGGAATGTGGAACAATAAGGTATGCAGAGCATATGGTTATTTTCCACAACGAGTAAAATTAGAATGAAGGAATGCAAAACGGGGATAGAACAATAAAGGATAGGATAATAGAAACATGGCCAAGGATAGGACCATAGGAAGTGCCCGACTATAAAACAAGGGCTGTGACCGAGGATAAGACAAGGGCAGGAAGTCCCGAGGTGAGATGGGCCGAGAGGTGAGGAGTAGGCGTGTGGGTGGTGGATGTGCCGAGCTGAGACTGGTGTACCAAGTGATATGCATGTGGCATGGACACTTGGACTTGAGCATAGGATGGCTGCTTGGTCGGCACTACCGAATAAACGGGTCTCGGTATGTGTACTTGACACAAACACCATATGGTCATGTTTGGTCCCTAGGTATAGTCTTACCATCCCGACCTCCACTCCATTCCTGTACAGCACCACCACTGCTCCTACCTCTCCTTCTATGTATGATCTATCAGTGAAGAGTTGGAGATTGGTTTGATCTGCCTTGACCACTACCAGAGCCAGGTCTATGTTAGGCAGTATTCATATGTTAAAAGGAGGTGCCCACTTGGGGCCAAAGGTGACTGTCTGTATTTTCTCCATTTTGTCAGGTTGTCAAAGTACATTTCACAAAGCTTCAGTTTACTCAGTAGTACTAGCCAAATATCTCCTGTATAATTCCACATACAAGTGATCAAGTCAAACATTCACAAGTCACCTAGTGCATCAGTCTCAGCTTGTGTCAGGGGACTATCAGTTTATTTCCTCTTCTTTCCCCTTTCTCCCTCTTATTTCCTTGTTTTCCTTATCTCTTTTGCTTATGTTACTTCTTTAACCATTTCTTTATCTTCCCTCTTTATATTCTTACTGTAATCTATTGAATCTAGACAAAGGTCTCAGTTGAGTAAGTGATAACACACAACTGATATTAATACCTAGACAAATGTCTATGTAGGAAATAGTACATGAACTTATGTCAAGGGAAGAACAGAATAAGTGGCTCACCTCAGTCAAGTAAGTGATAAAATGACTGAGGAGATCACTAGCTAGCTACTGGTATTTATATACTGTAGCTAGACAATAGCCATGAATAACAATAGTTAGAACTAGGGAATGGGATGGGTCACCCACAGGTCAAATGTGGGTGACCCGCACCCGACCCATGGGAAACACGAACCCGTCAACCCATGGGTTTTTTCCCACAGGTTGATGGGTGTCGGGTGCACGGCGCACCTGCACGCCTGTGGCGCGTTGGTGTTGTACGTCGTGTTCACGCTGACACGAACGTGCCGACTCAAACGCACCGTACACGTACGCACTGACTCAAACACGCCATACACATACGTGCTGACTCAAACGCGCCATACACGTATGCACCGACTCAAATGCGCCGTACGCATACGTGCCGACTCAAACACGTTCTACGCGTGCACGTATGGCTCGTTGGCGTCGGCGCGTGCATGTCATACGTGTGCGGCGCGTGTGTATTGTATGTGCGTGCGGCATGTGCGTGTCATATGCGTGTGCGGCGCGTGTGTGTTGTATGCACGTGCATGTCGTACACGCACACGTACGACAAGAGCGAGTGCCCGGTTGGGTGTCGTACGCATGCATGTGTACATGATTGATGCGCCGGGTTGGGCCAGGTCACAGGTGCTCTCCGCTTGACCTGCACCCACACCCAAGGGCACCCGACCCGGTGACCCATGCGGGTTGGCCAAACCCGTGCTATTCCCTAGTTAGAACAATGGTGGTGAATGAACAATGGTAGTTGAACAATAACAGTAAATGAACAATGCCATGTCATGAGTAAGGACTTATCACATATTCCAACACTCCCCCTCACTATGATAATTCCCAATTATCATAGTGACTAGGAGGTCACAGACCAAGTGTCACTGTGAATTTCTCATGTTTTGGATGTGGTAGGTGTTGGCAGGGAAGGTCTAGAGACTCTTAACTGTCACACACAGAGAGTAACAAGGCCCTTTGGGGCTTGTCATCAATATGGATGCTAAAGACAAGAATATAACAAAGTAACTACTAACCTTTGGGGCTTGTCAATATGGATGCTAAAGACAAGACCCAAAGATGCGCAAAAGTGTGTTGTTGTGGGCCCTTATTTTAAGCGCCAGAGAATGCAAATGCCAAAGTGAAAAGCCCAAAAGAGAGAGAGAGAGAGAGAGAGAGAGAGAGAGAGAGAGAGAGAGAGAGAGAGATCAATTAAAGTGCTTGAAGCACTAGGTGCTTATGGTGCACTACTATGAGATACATGGCTATGGCAGTGTCTAAGTATCAGAGGGGGGAAGCATATTAGAAGGACTGGGGTGTAAAATATTAGCCAGGGAGGCACAAGAGGGCCAATCCCTCACAGATAGGGGGATTGGCAGAAAATGAGAGCCGATCCAGGTTGGAGTGGAGGGTGTTTGTGGTTTGGTCATTGGCTGGGAGGTGCTACATCAGTGTATTTGTCAAAGTGGCATGTGGACTGAATGTATCATAGAGTAGCGGGGATGATCTTGGGGTCACCCAACAGCCGGTGAATGGAGTGGCTTGCCTTTCCTGCCTTGTGTCTGAGCTGGTTACGCTGTTCTGTGTATCGTTTGCAGTGTTTGAGGAAGTGCACTACAGTCTCCAACTGGCAAAGTGCAAAAGAGAAACACAAGTGCAAGAACAAAACACAAATGCAGGGGAATAAAATCATAACCCAACAGTAGGGCCTTAGTAATGATATCTGCAGCATATCGGCTGTAGGGAGGTACTCGAAGGATAAGTCTTTAGTGTTGCATATTGACATGTGTAATGAAACTGCACGTCAATGTGCTTCAACCTGGCATGAAAACTAGGGTCATTTGTGAGCACAATAGACCCTAGGTTGTAGCTATTTATAGTGGTGGTACACTGTTTGTGACCTAGAATTTCCAGTAACTTGTGCAGCCATATAGCTTCCTTGGTGGCATGACAGCTGGCCATGTATTTGGCCTTGCAACTTAGGGTAGTTACAATGGCCTGGCATTTAGAACTCCAAGAAATTGTGCCTCCACCCAATATAAATATATAATCTGATGTAGATCAATGGGTGTCTGAGTAGCCTGCATAATCAGACTCCATGTACCTGACAAGGAGGGGGTTGGAAGTACCTCCAAGGGTGAGTTTGTAGTCCTGAGTTTGTTTCAGATAGTGTAGGACATGTTGTAAAGCAGTCCAGTGGGGAAGACCTGCATTTGAGTTGAATTAACTGAATTTGTTGGTGGCAAATGTCATGTTAGCTTGTGTTGCCATTGATGCATACATGAGCAATCCAACACCAGCCAAATAAGGTATTTTCTTCATTTTGTTTTCTCTTTGTCAGATGTAGGTGACATGGACTTTGTAAGCACTACATTTGGATCGAATGGAGTGGAAATACCATAGGAATCCTGCATATTGAACCATTTTATGATAGAGCTGATGTAAGTATATTAGGATAGAGCTGATGTAGGTATATTAGGATAGAGCTGATGTAGGTATATTAGGATAGAGCTGATGTAGGTATATTAGGATAGTGAGATTGTTCATGCCTTTCAGTCCCTTGTTACACTCATGCCAAGAAACCATTTTATTGGTCCCATGTCCAAACATCGATGATTTTTCATAGATTGGTAATCTTATTCATGAGGGTTTCTGTATTTTTGGCTGTAGCAGCCATGTCATTGACATGAATTGTAACAATCACGTGACCCTTAGTACCCTGTTTGAAAAACACACTATGGTCAACACTGGCCCTAGTAAAGCCTGCACAACACACCTCATCATAGAGTCAAGTGTACCAGCAGCGACTAGCTTAATGCAGCCCATATAGAGACTTGTGCAGTTTGCACACCCAACTCTCCTTCCCTTTAATCTTCTGCCTGTAAGGGCAACCCTCCTTCGGAACTGATCTCGCACTGCCGGAGGCTAGAACCAGCAGGGTGATGAGATTATGAGTAAATTGCAGTAGGTTTGAAGAATTTTATGGCAGTCTATTTATTTTATCTCCTCAGTGTGGTCAACAACTACATGTATATTCGGAAAATATACCTATTTATTTTATCCTACAAAAAGAATAAAGAGAAATTAGCCTTAAAGGCTTGTACAGTATATTATACAACTCACCTCCTCAGTGTGGTCAACAACTGAGGAGGGAGGCAGGCATGGGTTGTGTTTCACCCGCATATACCCTGCAACCGGCCCTTGACCCTATTGAAGGTTTGAGCCAGGCTGCTGGTCCCAATCCAGGGAGCCGGCCATGCATGTCGCGTCGTACATGGACAAGCACCCGTGAGTAGCGTACAAGTAAATACACGAT
>QLPI01009187.1:0-14503 GCA_003314275.1 Chroogomphus rutilus
GAGCTTCAATACTGGAGAGCAGAAGAGGGAAATGAGCAATGATACTTGTCGGTGTATTGACCAGCTCAAGACTGAGCTTTAACTAATTACCTAAGAACTATACATATGGTCTGATGGAGTAGCGGAGTCCAATAACAAGTAATGGAGAAAGAAGTGGAGAAATCATGACAGATCCACTGCATTAGAAGTGAATGCCTTCTTGAGCTTTTTGAAGGATGTTCTGCAATTCTCAGTAAAGTTCCATGGAGTATCCTTTCATGTCAGATGAGTTAGCGGCACTGTGATGTCGGAGTAGTTGAAGATAAAGAGTCGATAGAAGTTTGCAAATCCAAGGAAAGACTGAATGTCTTTAATTTTTCGGGGTTCCAGCCATTCCTGAATGACTTTGACTTTGTCGTCAGCCATAGTCAGGCCATTTGGAGAGAGGATGTATCCAAAGTACTCCATGGTGTTGGTGTGGAAGGAGCATTTATCTGCTCAGGCATATAGGTGGTTCATTCGGAGGCATCGGAGGATGTCTTTCACATGGTTTCTATGTTCTTCCAGGTTGTCGGAGTAGATCAAGATGTCATCTAGGTATACTAGTATGGACAGGTTTAGGAGGTTGGAGAAGGTGTCATTCATGAATTGCTGGAAGGCGGCTGGGGAGTTTGTGAGCATGAAGGGCATCACACTCCATTCAAAAGGTCCATAGTGTGTGGAAGGTGGTTTTCCATTCGTCGCCTTGTCGGATGCATACCAGGGGTATGCATGTCGGAGATCTATCTTGGTGAATATTCGGGCCATTTGGGGACTATCTAGGAGATCAGTGATTTGGGGGAGTGGGTAGTGATCCTTCTTTGTTATCTTGTTTAGTCCAAGAAAGTTGATGCATAGGTGTAGTGATCCATCTTTCTTTCGGGCAAAGAGGACTGGAGCACTCCCAGGGGAGCATGAGGGTTGTATGAACCCTATGGATATATTCTCATCTAAAAACACTCGGAGGGACTTCAGTTCACTTTCAGAGAGAGAATAGATCGGACCAAATGGGGGTGATGTGCCTTCTTCCAATTTGATCTTGAGGTCATATGGTTGGTGATGTTAGAAACCGACAAATATCACACCATCATTCCCCCACATTTCTATTCACCACATCTCCATCCAACTCTCTTACACACACACGAGCCAATCAGTTTACACAAATGCAAGTCAATGAGTCCATAACTGTACAAGTCAACGAGTCAACATACACGAGTCAAACCGAGTCACGAGCCAATGAGTACCCAAATGCATGAGTCACAAGATCAATACAAACCAGTCACGAGTCGAGCCAAATACACAAGACATTCCAATCATGAGATCATCATTCACATCACACTTAATTCCCCACATTCCAAATCATGACACATGCCGAGACAACCGAGAACCGAGTCAAGCCCTCGCTACCATTCCAGAATTGAAACACCCGCGCACACAACATATTTCCTTTCTCTATCCACTTTCTCATTCACTTTCCATAACATATAACCCCATCCCATGATCACATTATCCTACGACACTGCATCATATAGTAGGTCATACCCTCATATATTGATTCACATGTTATTACACACTTCTTTCACATGTTATTGCAATTATTGTATATAAAGACTAGTAGTACAATGAGAAAAACAATAAGTTCTACCAGTTATCATTTACCATTTCAACTTTGAGTCAAGCAGTCTATTATCTTACTTCCCTTAAATTATCATTGCAGTGGTCTTATATCTCACTTGGCTCTTAGTCTTAACAGATTAAGAGTCTCATTCTTTACCCTACACTACAAGGCACACTATCATACACTATGGCAGCAACTACCCTACCGAAACATGACATCCACAAGTTCTGCAATATCAAACCGAAGCTTAACAAGGATAATTGGACATCCTGGAAACACGAGATGATTGCTACCACCTGCAACAGGGGACTATACAACGTAATCGCTGGCATTGATACCCTACCCGCCATTGCATCCATAACAACCTCACTCCCCAAGCTACAAGAGGAATGGTGGGACAGGAACAACAGTGCTTACAGCCAGATCCTCCTATGTATCTCCCCTGAATACCAAGCAGCCATTGACGGAATGGACGAGGCAGCCGACGCATGGCAGATCCTGATAAAGAAGTTTGAGTCCAAGGACCCAAGCAAGATTAGCATTGTATGTACCCGGTATGAAAACTACCACATGGTCAAAACCCAGAGCATAGCGTCATATATCACTGCTATGAAAGAATTCAGAAATCAGCTGGACAGAATGGGCGAAACGATATCAGATTCAACCCACGCTGCAACATTACTCAGGAACTTACCAGAATCCTGGAGGAACATCACCCAAATGATCTGAATGATAGCGACGACTCCCGATGATATAGAAGAGAGGCTGGAGGCTCACAAGGCAGACCTGAGCGCAGTAGAGATTTCAAACCAAGCAGCAACCGCATTTGTTGCAAAACCAAGAGCACAAGCACCAATTAGCAACCCCAATAATACAAACAGAAGACATTCACTCACCACATTCAACAACCCGTGCCCATCATATCACTGCAACAACTGTGGAAAAGACGGACACTCTTGGGCTCGCTGCTTCGCGCCAGGAGGAGGTTTGGCCGGACAGATGCCATGGAATGGACAGAGGAGATACACAACCCCAAGCATTAGACAGTTCAGGCAACCCGTAGGAATTATCAAGAGGAGGAGCGATGAGGAAGAAGGAGGCAGAGCAAGAGGAGGAAATGAGATGAAGTCTGAGGCAAAGTTGGCAATCCAAGATAATCAAGCAATCATTATGATGGCATACGATAAAGACAGCGTTATGGACATACCAGCGATCAGAATATCAAACAAACCATTATTCTTTGGCAACATCAAAGACAATATGCACATCTGGCTGGTGGACTCGGCTGCATCCAGCCACCTATCTGGAGATATTACGCTATTTGAGAGTGTCCACGACATGCCACCGATGTCAATCGAGACTGCATCAGGGGAAGCATTCACCGCCAATATGAAAGGGACGGTCCACATCCTAATTCGAAACAACCCAACAACAAGGCTGCCCGATCTGCCGATAACTTTGCACGATGTTATATACGCACCAAAACTTAGGACAAACCTACTGTCAGTTGGACGCATGACGAACGCCAACGTAAACGTGGTCTTCGGAAAGGATCATTCAAGACTGCTCTTAGACAACATCATAATCGCATATGGAGACAGGATAAAGAACCTATACACTTACACGGCATCAGTTCCTATCTCAGCCTCCACTGAAAGCACCTTCATCTCGAACGAGCAAAAAGAATCAAACGACGCGATGTTATGGCACCACAGACTTGCGCACATTGGATATTCCACCCTGGAGTGCATGAGCAAAACCGGGATGGTGGAAGGCCTGCCTAGAAACATAAGAGAAGACCAAGTGCTAGGAATGCAAATATGTGCAAACTGCCCGTTTGGGAAACAAAGCAGGTCAGTGTTTAAGCAAATCGAAGACCTACCATCTAGAATCGGAGACATCATCATATCAGACGTCTGTGGCCCTTTCAAAACATCCTATTGGAGCTACAATTACTTCGTCACATGGATTGACCTGAAGACGAGATACGCGATCGTCGAATTCACCAGAAACAAGGAGTGCGTGACCATTACAGGAGCGTTCAAGAGAGCCTTAGCGTGGTTGATGAGACAAAAGGAAGCTGTAGTGAGGAGAGTGAGGACTGACAATGGAGGAGAGTACACGGGGGCAGACTTCCAACGCATTTGCACCAAACTCGGGATCATCCACGAAACGACACTGCGATACACGCCAGAATTGAATGGAGTGGCAGAATGGTACAATCGAATGTTGCAGGATGGCGCTCTGACATTAAGACATGATGCAAACCTTTCCAACCACTTCTGGGTCTCAGCCATCCGCACGGTCAATTTCGTCCACAACTGCATCTTCCATTCGAGAATCGGAACTACGCCATACAAAGTGTTTTGGGGCGTCAAACCAAAGATAGACTGGTTACACACATACGGTTCCAAGTGTTGGGTCTTGACCCCGAAAGCAACAAGGAGGAAGGGTGACTTCAAGTCCACGGAGGGCATTTTCATGGGTTACTTCGATAACTCCAAGGCCTACAAGGTGTGGATACTGAGAACCAAGACCCTACTCAAGGCACGAGACGTCATATTCAATGAGCGCAACCACATTGAAAGGACCACGATACATGCACCTGATGAAGACAACCTCCCAAACCTCTGGACCATGTCACAACCACCCGTCACCACCACACCATCGATTAAGAGCCCCACAAGTGAAACCTGGAGCAAAGGAATGAAGGAAAAAGACACCGGGAAGTACGAGGACATGGAGGGGATAATCGAAGAGGAGGAGAACGGTGGCGATGGTGCAATTGAAAAGACGGAAAATGAAGGTGGCGGTGCGATTGAAGCCGAGAACAGAGAAGGAGAAGTCAGCATCAAAGAAGAGGCAGGGGAGAATCAAACGGAGAGAAAACACCCACCGGACGCAAAGACTTCGAATGAGGACTGTGGATGGACCCATCTAACCTCAAATATGGCAGAGGAATGTGACACCACGCAGCACTAATAACGGAAATAGCAGCGATGGTACATGGTACGGCGGACCTCGAGACCACGGAGTGCGCATTTGCAATGCTAGAGGAGGACGAACCAGCGAATTCCTGCAAAGCGATGAAATCAAGCGACATTGAGAAATGGAAGATGGCGTGTGAGCAAGAATACGACCTGCTAATGGGATACTATACCTGGATGCTTGTACCTCTCCCGGCAGGAAAGAACCTAGTGGGGAGCAGATGGAATTTCAGAATCAAGCGCGACAACCTGGGACAAATAAACAGATACAAAGCACGGCTAGTAGCTCAAGGCTTCTCACAAGTCCTGATGGCAGGGAAGGTCTAACAAGACTGATAACTGACACACACAGCAACAAGTGCCTTTGGGGATTGTCAATATGGATGCTAAAGACATGTATATAACAAAGTAACTACTAACCTTTGGGGTGTTGTTTGGAGTTGTAAACTAGGTTTCCTTGGGGTTTCCCACGCTAGAATATCGGAGAGTCGATACTACAACTAGGATAATGAGTCCCTGGATTTTACTATGATTTTTATTGTATTTATCGCTAGAGAAATTCTTGTGCTATTGATGATCTACCCTAGGCTAAGTCCCGGGTTTCACCTCCACCTAGGCGCCATTCTGGGGAACCGGTCTGGGCGCCGGTTGAGCAAATTGTGGTTCTCCCACAAGTGAAATGTAATTTGTAGTGGTGTAATATAATAATATATAATATGGAGAACCCAACTGTATCCCGGAATTGTTGTACGACGAGTAGCAAGTGTTCTAATCCTAAATGGGTAGGTGAGCACTCGGCGCTTAACCTTCAGTTCAGCGCGAGTGATGAATTTCAAGTATAACCTAGTGGCTAGTGATGGGGGATGAAAATATTGTTTTCTTTCTTGTCACTTCATTCCTTGTAACTACAGTAACTTTATACAAATGCATCCCGTGATGTAACTATGATCCGTAGTTAGTGAAAACTGTGGAGCATATGCAGGGCCGGCCCATTGTGGGCTGCCCCGATGGGATCTTTATAGAGATAGACACCTGTCAGTGGTGCCAATTGAATATAAGTGCTTCTCCCTTTGTTCCCTTCTTGTGCGCAACAAATATCTCCTTCCTGAGCCATGTCCCATGTCCTCCCCTCCTGTCTTTCTGTCAGCTGTCCTCGGTGGCAGCATATATGCGCCCCGGTTTCACTATCTCTCGTTCCTCTGCATGTGAGTGTATTCCCCTATATCCCCTGTATGTCCAGAATCATGTCACCCATTCTCTTGAGTTGTCCATGGTATTCGTTCATTGTTGTGATATAGGAAGAGACTCGTTAACACTCGGCCATATAGTGGGTCTCGTACCTCGTTCGAATGATGCTGATCTTGCTTGGATCCTTGGACTTGAATTTGTTGGTGAGTCATCTACATGCCTCAGCCGCCTCTTTCATTCCTGAAATAGTGGTTTGATACTCGGGTGACACACACAACAGAATTTGAGTATACACGATGCCATTTCAGTCCTTCCACTCGTCTTTGAGCCTTGAAAGAGCAGTAGTAGCAGTGGCAGTGGTAGGGAACTTATCTGAACCGGTGATCATGTCATATAGCCCTCTATTGCTCGCTGTTGCTAACAACTCTCTGCTCCAGGATAGCCAGTTGTCTTGAGACAATCTCGGTTTGATATCATGGAACTTGTGAATGTCGTATTGCGGTGGGGATGTTGTGGTTGCCATGAGTGCTTGTAAGGTAGAGTCTGAGACTCTTAATCATGTTAAGAATAATGAAGTTACATCATAAAGTTTTAAGCCCGTTGCACTTTTAAAGATTATGTGCAAGGAATTGAAAGAGTGAACTCAAGTTGAATGACACGATAGTAGACTTGAAAAATGCATTGTGATTTTGTACATTATACTATCTATTTATATGAAGATGTATAGGGGTCAAGTATCGATGAAAAATGGAAAATTATTTATGATGATTGGTAGATGAGCAATGGTTACATATAGGGGAACAGTGTTGGAGTTTTTGGGGTGTGTGGGAAAATGGAAATGGAAAAAAGAAAAAGGAAAAAACAATGTCCTGTGTCTAGTCCATCTGCGAAGCCTGGATTCATTCTCTGGCTGGTCTCAACTCGATGTTCAAGTTGGCATGCCTTGATATGATGAAGTAGTGTGTGTGCGCATGTTTGCACTTCGACTCGACTCGTTTGGTAGTGTGCTCGACTCATGTGCATGTAATGCGTATGCATCTCGGGGATCTCAGCTTGACTTGTTTAAGTGGGATTTTTTTATGTTTTGGATCTGGTGGCAGTGAAAGTAGAAATGAGAGTAGAAAATGAATAGAATCTGCTTATCCGTGTGTCCAACAGAAGGTCCCAAGGATTTCTGGGTTCACATATGAGGAGGAGGGTTTGAAAGAGAGGAGTCCAGGTGGGGCATGGATTGAAATAAGTCATAATTTAATACCCAGCTTGCTTATTTGCCTGAATTTGACTTATAAGCGGCCTGTTCCAAGCATGGAGTGAAAGAATCCAGGGGTTTCTGCTCTGAACTTGAGCATCCAATCGTTGAGCATAGGTTGATTTCATCTAAAGATGACGGCTGTCAGGGGACGACCCTCTCTGAGTCCTGATGACAAGTCCGAGGTCCTATCTTGGACTCCACCTAAACTCCGAGGATGAGAGACCAGACCACTGATGTCAGAGGATGATCTCCTCAGAGTCCTGATCCAAGTCCAAAGCCCTATCTCAGGACTTCCCCCAAATCCAAAGCCCTATCTCGGACTCCCCTCAACTCCGAAGCCCTATCTCAGACTCCTCTCAACTCCAAGGCCCTATCTCAGACTCCCCCCAACTCCAAGCCCAGGAGACCCAGGTCCAAGGGACCACCGAGTGAGAGATAGGAATAATCTTAGCACAATGACTGGAACCCGGAATAAACACCCTAGCCTCAGACTTACTACCAGGAAGTCAGCTCTACAGACTCCGATATGTTGATTTATAAGCTAGTGCACAGACCACTTACATAAAGGGTATAAAAGAGGTTCACCAGCAGCAGGATCCTTAGACTTTCCTCTTCAGATTCCCCCTGGTTAGGTGAGAGCCCTACATGTACTTAGGTAGTAGTGATAATTAAACTTTGGATTCCCCCTGCTTAGATCTGAGAAGCCTGTGGGTAGGCTCTGGGTTCAAGTCCCATAGTCAGGCCTAGGAGGATGTCCAGGGCTGGGTGGTGTTGTCACGGCCACACATCATGCTTGACTTACTTGGCAGGACCGACCAACCGACCTCCACCCACATCGTTCCATGGCATATGGTTTCGGTTTGGTACACCCGGTTTATCACCTGGTTCATTATCCTTTTCCCCAACCCCTATTCTTCATCATCCCTACACTCCTTTTCTTTCCCCCTCACTCGTTTACCCACGGGATGTTCACTATTCCCTGCCACTCACTCACAGCCCTATTGTTTTATTCTCAGCCATTCCTTATTGTTCTATTTCTTTCCCACAATCTCACCACTTATATTTCATTGTCTTAATCTCTCATTATTCTATTCTAATCCCTGTGGACTATACCTCCACATGGTCTTCATACCTTATTCTTTTTTCCATGTCTTATACCACCCTTATTCCACATTCCGCCTCTCAGCCTATATAAGTAGTGGATACGTGTACATAGTTCCTTAGTCTGAGTATCAACTAGGTTTACACCTCCCTACTCTCCTCCTTCTGTTCAGAAGTCCTTACTTGGGCTGACACCCTCAGCATCTGCCTGAGTATCTGTGCTTGTTACAAGTCATTGGCATGCACAGGAGGCAGGGCGCAACGCACGAGTACGTTGAAGCCAAGCCACCCTGACCGGCCTGCAGGACTTGGCCGGTTCCAACAGCACCATCGGTAGTACCGAGGCCTGACAGGTGTCCCGCTGGTTCTAGCCTCCGGCAGTTGCAAGATCAGTTCCAAAGGAGGGTTGCCCTTACAATGGCAAGGGCTGCGATATATAACATCAACAATCAACTTTGCTGGCAGTCCAAGATAAGGACTCACCAGACAATGTATTGTGTCCATTGTCCATGAATTTCCTCCAAGGATTTTATCATCACTGGCCTAAGGCAAGCATTGAATGAGTTTTGTAGAACAGTTGTGGGGTGATGATAAGGGTGGTTAATATTTAGATGGGGAGTATGGACTAGTAGTTAGACTAGCTACAGAGTTTGTGGTTAATATTCTATGTGAATATATGCTCTCACGCAGACAGCGCATGGTGGGTCGATTGTATGTAAGCGTTGGTCTGAGGAGCTGGCAGGAGGTGTGAAGGAGAGTCATGTTGGTCGCAGTAGATGATCCACAATAAAAAACTAGTTCAATGACGGTGTAAGTGCAATGTACTACACCTATTTAATGATCCCTGCTGGGTCCACAGTCTTGAATGATGATGAGAGGTGTTTCGACCTAATGTGGCTTGATGTCACATGAGTGCATCGAGTAGGTATCAAATATAAGTGTAGAGGGGTTTTGGTATTGGAGACTGGTAATATTCATTGTAGTTACTCTGTCTTTATACAAGTAAAATTCCTGATTATAATATCATCTGTAACTATCAGATTCTGTGGAGCATATGCAGGGTCGGCCCATTGTGGGCTGCCCCAATGAGATCTTTATAGAGAATGACACATGTCAGTGGTGCCCATTGAATACCATTGCTTCTCCCCTTGTTCCCTTCTCGTTTGCAATGACTATCACCTCTCTGAGTCATGTCCTGTGTCTCATTCTCCTGTTTCTCAGTCATCTGTCCTCAGTGACTGCATATATGTGCCCCGGTTCCTTCAATTCCTGTTCCTTTGCATGTGAGTCTCTTCCCCTATGTCCTTTCCATCTCCTCCTATTCATTTCCCTTTGTCTCCTTGTGTATTCTGTACATTTTGGCTCTTCCAGCCCCTACATCTCCTGATCATCTGGGCGCTTAGCATCTAAGTTGCCGCTGCTTTGTGTCTCTCACACGGTAACTACCAGTAAGTCCATGTGCTATACTATCTTCCACTGCATGCTCACTAATGCTTGTTCTTTACCCTATTTTACACTATTTCTCTTTGTTATACAACTGAATATACACCTAAAAGTGTATTTTGTCCTTATTCTCTTATCCCTCACTCTCCTCTCCCCATTCCTTCCACCATTCGTCACAACAGTTAAGGAAAGTGTGGGTGAGGTGAGACAATGACCTACCCTGGGCCCTACACCATTACTGTAGGCATCCACCATGAGTACATCATGTGGTATAGTGGGGATGCCTGGATATGAGTGTTAGAACCAGGGACTATTGAGTTATTTTATATATATATTCCACACTAAAACCGCAATATCTCTCCCAACCATTATCCAATCAAGGCGCAACCTTACACCTATTTCCTATACACTATTGGGAGCACTCATGAATATTCTCATGAATTTAGGAGCGGGTTTTACCCCACACTGTCTACCCGGCCCCATACCTGACCAAGGGCCAGCTCACATCATCTGGACACATTGGGAAGGATATACTGGCATGTGGTCTTTCTCATTCAGTTTATATTCTATTCTATTCTATTCTATCCATTCCCCTGTGAAATTTTCCTCCATATCGTTTCCACCACATATATGCAGATGTACCACGTGTACGGCCACATTGGGCTGGCTTCTAACTTCACTCCATGAAGTTTTCACTTATAAATAGGATTCCTACTTTATATAAAGTACTAGTAACTTGTAGTAGAATAATAATGAATTATACCAGTAGTTCTTCCCCCATCTCACTAGCCATTGGGCTATACTTAAATATCCTTGCCTCACACTGAACCGAAGGTTAAGCGCCGAGCACACTTTTCTATTTAGGAGTGGAACACCAGTCACTCATCGTACAGCAAGGTCGGGTCACAGTTGGGTTTCCAACATCACTATATATTATATTCTATCACCACATATTATATTTAACTTGTGGGAGGACCACAAATCATTAAACCAGCGCTTTAGTGCCCAGGCCGGATTCCTGGTACAGCACCTAAGTGGAGAGCAAACCCGGGACTCAGCTCCTAGTAGATTCACTATAGAACAATACTTTCCCTAGTGATAAATATAGATAAAATCACAGGAAATATATAGAAATACTCCCCTCATTGTCCTACTAACTCTCCAATATAATAGCATGGGAAAACCCCAGGAAACCCTATCTACCAGACCCAACTACAATGAGATTTTGAATAATGGTGTCTCCCAAGTGAGCAATATCTGTGCCTTCACGTTCATTAGAGGGAAGGTGTTCTATGCACTTTTGGTTAGTATGTCGAGAGAAAAATGCATGAAAAAACATTCAAAAGGTGTTACTCACCGTTAGCTTCGTCTGGTTGCTCTCCTCGGCCTCGGCCATGACCTTGATGACGGTGCTTATTGAGGTTCTACACACGCAAAATCACAAATTGAGTAGTACTTGTCTTGTTATAATATGGCAGGAGAGAGGAAAATAACTCCGTGAATTGCATTTCAATGATGTGGTGGGGAAGAAGAAAATTTATTTGAATACAGCAGAACTCGACAGGATTTTATAGGCGAAATATTGGGGCACAGCCAAACATCCTGCCTCGTGCAGCCCTGTAGATCTGTTCCACTGAGATAGAGACACGACTCCTCCACCATATGGGCTGGAGACTTCAACATGCACAACCCATTATTGCCAGGCCCAAATCAAGCTCAGCAGTGCAGATGCAGCAACACAGACCTCTTTATGCAGCTGCTGTCTCAACACCACATGGAACTCCAACTCCCTGCAGGAACCCTCACCTTGAGCTCTGACT
Source organism: Chroogomphus rutilus (assembly GCA_003314275.1). NCBI lineage: Eukaryota > Fungi > Basidiomycota > Agaricomycetes > Boletales > Gomphidiaceae > Chroogomphus > Chroogomphus rutilus. The sequence continues at coordinate 11,428 of QLPI01009187.1, forward strand.
CCCATAGACTGTGGACCACCCTCAACCTCTTCTGCTGCGACTCTAACCTAACCCACCCAGTTCTGTCCTGGGACACCCACCTTCCCTGATGACCACCTCTGGCCTACAGACCATTTACTCATTCACACTTGATAGATGTAGAGGTAAACAGATGTCCAACCACCCCAGGTCGCAACTTCAGGAAGGCAGACTGGGTCAAATTCCTACATTTGCTCTCTGAGAACCTCACCCAGTACAGTCTCCATTCCCCCCACCACCCAGACTGGCTTATAACTGCAATTCATAACACGATTAAAATGTCCTTTCCTGGGTTGTGGTCCACTCCCTACTCCAAGCACTGGTGGAGCCCAAACCTCATTCAGCTCCATTATGACTACGCAAGTAAGATCAGAGATGAATTTTACACAAGATTAGATGCAAAGCCAGTTGGGAGGATAGCAAACACGCCTCAAACTGTGCTAGGAACAAGTACATCTCAGTCTTCCACAAGGCCAATGCACTTTGCTGGAAGGGCTGTATCAAAGAGGGTAAAGACAAGAACATGTGGGTGGCCGACAAATATGCAAAAATCCTTTTTTGCGATGGGTCCCCTGTGCACATTACCTCCTTCTTTAAGATTCAAGAACGGGGACAACGGTCAGATTATTTCAGAAGTACATACGGACAATAAGGAAGCCTTATTCATGGACCTGTTCTTTCCACCTCACCTGCCAACCTTCCCAATCTACCCAAAGACTGTGATCCCTCCCCTCTGCTGCTCAAATTCTCTGCACCTGCGCTACATCAAGTCACCTGCCGAATCAACAAAGTCACCCCCTTTCAAGGCCCCAGGAGTAGATGGCATTTCCAACCCTCCTCATGCCTGTTTTGGAACCGTTGATGATTTAACCCGAGAAGCATGACAAAACTTTGGTGTGATAAAAGCCTGATTAAGTTCTCCAACAAGATGATAGCAAGTGAATGCCAGTCCAGGTTGTTGTCCAAAAAGAATTGTTTAGAGGGGGCCTTGGCAGGTACCTTGTCAATTACATGTAGGAATAATAGTTTATGAGCGTAAACTATTAGTTCTACCCTTGCCTAGGATTATTTCCACTTGATGTTCTATATAATCTGGGTTTAGTTCTTTTACAATGTTTTTGCGTACCTTTTTCTGTTATAGTTGAGAATCTTCCACTTCGGTAGAAGGGTGAGCTTCACTCTTCGGAATAAACCTTGGTTTCGCCAATTGGTCTTCGGACCTCTTGACGGAAAGGGTGGCAACTGGTCTTCGGACCAATGTAGGTCTTCGGACCGACTTATATAAGAGTGCTTGCTGCACTAGATAATCTGGTGGATTAAAGATAAGAGTAAGATTGATTAATTTTACACTACAGAACTAGTCTCTATATCTACTAATTCTAAGCTGATTATGTAACTCCCTGATAAGGCAAGACTTTCCTGAAATTAGTGGAAGGGTGTGGAAAGGAATGGAAAGTCCTGGAAGCCTGTAAAAGTTACAAGTCACCCTATGAGTCACTAAATGAGTCACTAATGAGTCATATTCCCATGACTGGTAGTCTCGTGACTGGTCAAGTCATGAAATATTAATAGTATGTGAGTCGTGCTTCTGGGCTGACCTTTGTGTGTAATAATTATCACATAAACCCAGGAATTTGTTGTACAATTGAGTCTTGAGAGCTTGAACCAGCAGTTTGGCACCATTTTCCATGTGTGATTGTTTGGCACCTGGCTGTGGGTCCTTGTGGGTCCAAGTAGAAAATAAGCGAAAATTATAAGTTTTTTTTAGAGGTTTGAGGAGGTACTCAGGGAGTGCTGAAAGTGCCGGCCCAAGTAGAGGACTTTACAGAGGAAAGAGAAGGTAAGGGGCCTAAGCCTAGTCGATACCCAGAATGAGGAAGTATGTACATGCATGTCCTACATATATAGTTTTAAGAAGTGACATGTGGAATAAGGAATGTGGGACAATAAGGTATACAGAGCATGTGGAGGTATTGTCCACAATGAGTAAAAGTAGATTGAAGGAATGTAAATGAGGACAGGACAATGGAAATAGAATAATAGGAATGTGGCCAAGGATAGGACAATAGGGAGTGCCTGACTATAAAACAATAGGGTTGTCGCCGAGGATAAATCAAGGATAGGATTTCCCAAGGTAAGGCAGGTTGAGGAATAAGGAGTGAATGGGGTAGGATTAATGGATGGTGAACAGAGCAGAGTGTATGAGGGATAGGGACAAGGAATGTGGATTGTAGATGTGCCGAGCCAAGACCGGCATACCAAATGACTTGCATACTTGTATGTGGATGTATTCTGACTGCCCAGTTGGCACTGCTGAATTACCCAGACACTTGGTATGTGTACTTGACAGTATCCCCCCCTTAGCGGCTGAACCAATGAAGCTGGTAGGTGGAGATTAAAAATTCAGGTTTTGGATGCCTAATCATGATGCCTCGTGGAAATTTGGGGTATAGCGCTCAGACATGACTTCTGCGATCATCAAAAGTGAACACACGATGAATCATCCAAAAAAATGGGGTAAGAAACCGAGGAAGAAGAACGATGATTCGAGGAAAGATAGGTTGCCCGTCAGCATGACTGGGAGGAGAAGGAAAAGGTAGAGTGGGCGGCACAAGATGATGAGATTATGAGCAAGTGCAGTAGGATTGAAGAATTCTTTAGGCAGCTAATTTATTTATCTCCTCAGTATAGTCAATAACTGAGTGTATATTCGGAAAATATACCTAATTTATTTATCTTACAAAAGAAATAAAAGAAGAATTAGCCCTGAGGCTTTGTACATAATATTATACAACTCACCTCCTCAGTATAGTCAATAACTGAGGAGGGAGGCTTTGCGCGGGTCGTGTCTCACCCGCATATACCTTGCAGCCAGCCCTTGACCCTATCGAAGGTTTGAGCCAGGCTGCCGGTTCCAAATCCAGGGAGCCGGCCACGCTAGTCGCGTCGTGCATGGACAAGCACCCGTAAGTAGCATACATAGTAGAATACGAATAACTCCCTCAATAATGAGGGTAAAAATACAAGTAAAATTGAGAAAAATTAAGAGATCAAAAGC
>QLPI01009196.1:0-16864 GCA_003314275.1 Chroogomphus rutilus
TTATATAGGTTAAGAAGCAACATGTGGAATAAGGAATGTGGGACAATAAGGTATGCAGAGCATGTAGGGTTATTGTCTACAATGAGTAAAATTAGAATGAAGGAATGTAGACGGGGATAGGACAATGGAAATAGAATAATAGGAATGTGGCCAAGGATAGGACAATAGGGAGTGTCTGACTATAAAACAATAGGGTTGTGGCCGAGAATAAAACAAGGACAGGATGTCCTGAGGTGAGGTGGGTCGAGGAATAAGGAGTGGATGGGGTAGGATTAATGGATGGTGAGAGGGGCGGAGTGGATGAGGGATAGGGACAAGGAATGTGGATGGTGGATGTGCTGAGCCAAGACCAGCATACCAAGTGACTTGCATGCGGCGTGGGAACTTGTACGTGGATGTAGTATGACTGCTCGGTCGGCACTGCCGAATTACCAGACACTTGGTATGTGTACTTGACAGTATCCCCCCCTTAGTGGCTGAACCCATGAAGCCGGTAGGAGGAGATTGAAAATAGGGTTTGGGATGCCTAAATGTGATTCCACATGAAGGTTCAAATCTGGCGCCCATTGCTTCTTCCATCATCACAGAGATGCATAACAGCTACACATCAAAAACATTGAAATGGGATACACGACAGATGAAGATGATGTGTGGAAGGCCAAGATGGAGGTGAAGCGGTTGGAGAGGCAGCGGCAGTGGGAGGCAGACCAAATTGCTGAGGAGGTGGCCTGGGCCGAGGCTGAGAAGAAAGAGAAGGTGGAAGGCATTATCAAAGGGTCATATAATTGATTTTTTGCCTATTGTCAGTAAATGAGTTGGCATGCATTTGAAAATTCATATTGTATAAAAAAAAACAAAGCCTTTGAGCTTCTTTGGGTTAGTCCCATTGAATGTGTCCAGTTCTCGATCTAGGCTGCCTGGTTATCCTGACAAGTTTGAGGATCAGGTTTAAAACATCTTGATTATTTGCACACCCTGGAAGGGCCCTGGCTCCATAATTGAGGAGGCAGAGCTCCTTGAGCTTGAGGAGGAGGGGTCAGTGCTGGCTATACTAACTCAACCGCTTTTCTGTGATCCCATCCTCAACCCAAAGTTCCACAATCCCAACCTCTGCAATTCCACAACCAAGGTTCCACTCTTGCGATAAGTGTTCTATAAGATCATTGCATACCTCACTCCTTTGTTTTTACTTTTCTATTGACCCCTTGTATTCCCCCCTCCCCTTGTCTTTTGACCAGACAGTAGATAATACAAGGAGTAGCTACATTGGACTATTGTCCAGTACAAATATCGACTTAATTTGTGTCCTAAGTTCCGACTTAGTTCCGACCCTTCCTGACTTAGTCTCTTGCGTATTTCCAACTTTCTGAAATTAGAGACAGATGATCGAGGAGGGTGCAACACATAAGTTGAAGCCAAGTCTGTTTTGGAACCATAAATAAGGTAACCCGAGAACCATGACAAAACTTTGGTGTGAAGAAAGCCTAATCAAGTTCTCTGACAAGACGATGGCAAGTGGATGCCTGTCCAGGTCAATGTCCAAAAATAATTGTTTAGAGGAGGCCTTGGCAGGTGCCTTTTCAATTACATGTAGGAATAATAGCTTGTGTATGTGAACTATTATTCTACCCTTGCCTAGGATTATTTCCATGGATGTTCTATAAATCTGATTTAGTTCTTTTACTATGTTTTTGCATACCTTTTATGTTTTAACCAAGAACCCTTTATCAAGAACTGACCTTCAGATCAACATACCTAAGGGTGCTTGATATACAAGATAATCTGATGGATTATGGGTGATAGTAAGATAGATTGTTAAGTTACTTTTATGCTACAGAACTAGTCTCTATCTATAGTATAAAGTTCAATTGTGGCGCTTGTGAGCATTTTTTGTCAGCATTTATATAATCCATTCCCACGATGCAAATTTTCAAATTCAACTACCGCCTGGTCATGTGACTGGTTCAACACTGCATCTCCCTTTCCTTCCCCTACCACCCGGGCATGGTGACACCAGGCCACTCCACGTCCCCATGCGTCGTACAGGAAAGATTTTGGTGTGTTCTGGGTGCACCCTATCTTCGTGTTGTGCACCCAGCATATGCCGACATCTTTCCTCCCACCATGGTCATGCTCCTGACCACACGAATGATGCAGTGACACCAACATACCCCACCTCCCGATACCTCCACATGTGGGGCTATCAGGACGTGTAGTGCACTGGTGTCGCTATGTCGTGTGTCGTGTCCAGACAATCATTTTTTTCTCGACCCACAATGCTGACATCTTCCTCCCACCATGGCCATGCTCCTGACCACATGCACGATGTGGTGACACCAATGCACCCCACCTCCTGACACCCCCACGTGTGGGGCTGTCAGGAAATGCCTATGCTGGTGTCACTGTGTTGTGTGTTATATCGGGTGCCCTACACCCTGTGCAAGCAATGGTCAAGGAGCGCCGCATCGAGAGCCCAAGACGACCCTGATTTGGCTGGCTCAAGCCTCGTGTTATCGAGACCATGCTGGGGTTTCCAACTACTTTGTTTGTGTTAGCCTTCACACGTAGGATCCTTCACTTCATTGCATGTGGCACACTAGGGTATGCTAAGTTCCTCACAGTCTATCAAGGTATGTGTCTGATCTCATTTTCCGCGTCATGGACTAACAATATTTCAGCCCAATGGTGAAACGTGAATCGCCGGCACATCGGCATCGAGCCCATGGTATGTACATTTTTTTGTTGGAGGGCTTATTGTTGTTTTTGACACATGCCATGCTCCCTCTTCCTCCCACCACCCACCCCACCTGGTACACTGGTGTCGCCACATCATGCTTGGCTGAGGAAACACCTCAGCATGTGCTGGACACCGCAAACATATACTTACATACACACTTTGCTCATGCTCCCTGCTATCCAACATTCATGTAAGCTTGCACCTTCAGCTGCATACCAAAAGTGAGTCAACATTGTGCATTATGCTTTGCGTACAGGCTTGCTCTGACTACTGCCCACCAAGGTGATGATGTGCCCCCCTCACCGTTAACCCACATGCTGACCACCATGCCCCGCACACCCCGACACAGTGCACACCCATGCACCCCACCTCCTGATACTCCTACGTGAAAATTTACATTACAGGATCCCTTTCTCACACCTTTTGATGGCTGTGCTACAAGCGTGACAGAAATTTGTATTCTCTTCATAGATCTCTATGCATAATGGTGAAGATCAGACTGACCATATCTATCTTCAGATCATACCTCTCTCATCTGATTGGCTTTCCCTTGGTAATTTTCACCAGCCTTGCCCTTTATTTACAAGACCACGGTAAGTCGAGTCAGTCTCTCCCAGGCTTTGTCTTTGCCTTCTCAGTATTATGAAAGTCTGGCAGCCACTCAATCCGATCCTTGGCATAATATTCAACTTTGGTGCCTTTATGCTCAAACCCATCAAGAGTGCTGTAGAACACGGACATTGTGTGACTAAAATTGCCATTCGTGTTAGACAAGGGAGACCCACAATTTGAGCAAAAATGATGGAGAAGAGCATTTCCTGAATCCTGTACATCGTCTTGGTACACCTTATAAGCTTATCTCCTGTGATAATGCAGTGCGACTTATGTGATGGGTGTCAGGAAAGACAGTGGGCACTTCTACAAGATGAACATACCCCAGATGGAAAGACAACATTTGTTGTGAAGATGGTCCCGGTGTATTTTATGTGAGGCTGTCTGGACATGTGGTGTGCTGGTGTTGTCGCATCATGCATCATGTCGGGTGCCCTACAGCCTGGGCAATGTGCCCACATGTCGCAGCAACTACTGCTATGCATGCAATGACCGCTAACCAAAACCGCTATACATACAATGACCGCTAACTGACACGACACCCCCACATGTTACTCGCAACTGTGTTCGATGACTGCCCTCACTACATTCCTCCACTTGACAAAATCTCTAGAAGCTGTCTACAGAACGACCAGGCACAGCATCAATTTGTCGGCGCACTACAAACAGTGATGACGGCGATGGCATGAAGGTGAAGGTGGCGATGGTATGATGGCAAAGGCGGTGATGGTGATGTCAGGCTCATACAAATTCAGTAGAATCTGAGGTGCATGTGCTTTCTACCATTTCAGTCACATCTAATACAGTGCATACTCAGGCCATCTACCTTGCTGCCAAAGAAGATCATGTGTGCATGTTTTTTTGGGGGTTTTTCTTTCTTTTTCTTTTGGTTTTCGAGGGCTTATTCTATCATGCTTGCACAATGGTGGCAAAAGATCCATTCACTGTCGCCAACCGCCATGCAACGGATGCTCCCATCCCATGCACTAATTGATACACTCCCTATTGGCATCGACCATAGAGAGACACATCAATAGAGATATATCAGTGGGAATTAAACATTGGTAAATATGTAATTCCCACTGATATATCTCTATTTATACGTGTGAGAGGGATTGTGGCAGTTGTGGTGTTTTTTTTTTTTAAAAAAGAGGGAAGAGGTTTGTCTTATACACTTTATGTTTAATCATGGCACACATTATCAAGACCTTACAGCAATGGGAATGAAAATGCAAGGGCTGTACTCTGGACACCACATGCATGTGTAAGGTGAGGTGTGTTGGTGGTCACAGCCAACTTGAAGAGTGTTATATAGTAGGTGACACTTTCTACATTGCACTCTAATGATTACTGCACTTACTTTCTATACACTAACAACATGCACATACCAACCTCACACACAGAACACTGTACTGTTCTTGAAAAGGCTGCCACCTATACAGGCAACAAGTTCCTGTGAGGCTTGCATTGTCTATCACAAAAAAAGTAACAAGGTCAATCTCTGAGAATGGTGGGGATAGACTTATAGTACCGTGTGTTTTTATATGGACAATTTTATGTGGGGGTATCAAGGGGTACAAATTGGGGAAGAGTACATGTTTTGTTACTGGAGGGAAGGAAGACATGTAATATTGTATATAGAGAAGTGTTACTCAAGGACAATTCATAGATATTAATAGATAGAAATGTGTTGAACATAGGATTGGAAAATTGTAGTTTTGGCTGGGGTCTGCTGGGGTCTGGGCTTGCCTTGGGTCTGGGCTTGCCTTGGGTCTGGGCTTGCCTTGGGTCTGGGCTTGCCTTGGGTCTGGGCTTGCCTCGGGTCTGGGCTTGCCTCGGGTCTGGGCTTGCCTCGGGTCTGGGCTTGCCTCGGGTTGCCTCGGGTCTGGGCTTGCCTCGGGTCTGGGCTTGCCTCGGGTCTGGGCTTGCCTCGGGTCTGGGCTTGCCTCAGGTCTGGCTTGCCTCAGGTCTCGGCTTGGGCTCTGCTGGGCTCTGGCTGGGCTCTGCTGGGCTCTGGCTAGGCTCTGCTGAGCTTTAGCTGGGCTCTGCTGGGCTGGCTAGCTCCTCTGCCCAGAGGGTGGGGGGTGGCTCGTATATACTAATTCTAAGCTGATTATGTAACTCCCTGATAAGGCAAGACTTTCCTGAAATTAGTGGAAGGGTGTGGAAAGGAATGGAAAGTCCTAGAAGCCTGTGGCAGTTATGAGTCACCCTGTAGTCACTAATGAGTCATGTTCCCATGGCTGGTAGTCTTGTGACTGGTCAAGTCACGAAATATTAATAATAAGTGAGCTGAGCTTCTGGGCTGACCTTATATGTAATAGTTATTACATAAACCCCGGAATTTGTTGTACAATTTAGTCTTGAGAGCTTGAGCCATCAGTTTGGCACCATTTTCCATGTATAAGTGTTTGGCACCTGGCTGTGGGTCCTTGTGGGTCCAAATAGAAATAAGCGAAAAATATAAGTGTTTTTGGAGGATTTCCTTGGGCTTGAAGAGCTTGATAGTTTAAGAGTTAACTACTTTGAGTAATTCACTCTTAAATGGCCAGCCAAAATTTATTATATTTTTTGGTAGTCAATTTTAAGACTGATTTGGTGGATTATTTTCTGAGTGAGACAGGTTTGGAATCCAATATGCTGATCCTGGTTCAGTGGCCCTTCATGTCTATTGGAGAATTCCCCATTCCCCAACAAAGTCCCTCTGACTTCGAACCCCTGAATGATTAGTCATACAGCCTCAATACCACGACCAACCTCCCTAGTCCCCGGTGCTTCCTCATCTGCTTTCCACCTCTTCCATCCTTGTCCTTGACCTTCGACCCCCTATGCCCTTGGGATCTCAACCCCTCTATAGAACCCTTTGGAAACCTATGGAATCCTTCCAGAACCATTTAACTCCAGGGGAGTGAATGTTTGGGAGTGAAAGGCAATCGGGTGTATGTCATTGTCCATGGGGGAAATTGTAGACAAAATGGCTGCAAGGGCATAGTTAGATGCATTTGTTTCGACAATGAGCTGGGAGCCTGGGACCCATTAGCTTAGTACCAGGGCAGTAGTGAAGGCCTTTTTGAGGGTTTCAAAGGATGTCCTGCAATTCTCAGTAAAGTTCCATGGAGTATCCTTCTGTGTCAAATGGGTTAGTGGAACTGTAATGTCAGAGTAGCTAAAAATGAAACACCTATAAAAGTTGGCAAATCCAAGGAAAGACTGAATATCCTTGACTTTGTGGGGTTCAGGCCAATCTTGGATGACCTTGACCTTATTGTCAGCCATGGTGAGGCTGTCTGGGGACAGGAGACCAATATGTCGAGAAGGTCGGAGAAGATGTCATTTATAAAATGCTGCAAAGCAGCCAGAGAGTTGCTAGGGAATGGCATGGGTCACCCACGGGTCAAATGTGGGTGACCCACACCCGACCCATGGGAAACCCAAACCCGTCAACCCATGGGTTTTTTCCCATGGGTCAACAGGTCTCGGGTGCGTGCTGCACCCGCACGCAATACGTCATGTATGTGGCAGCATGTACGTTGCGTTCGTCATGGCGCATGTGCATACATCGCATACGTTGTATACGTGGCGGGGCATGCGCGTATGTGGTGGCGCATGCACATACGTCGCATACATGGCGGTGTGTGTGCGTACGTGGTGGCGCATGCACATACATCGCGTACATGGTGGCACGTGTGCGTACAGGCATTGCATACATCGCATTTGTCACGGCACGTGCGCATATGTCATGTACATTGCATTCGTCATGGCATGTGCGCATACGTCACGTACGTGGTGGCACATGCACATATGGATGTTGCTTACATCGTGTTCATCGTGGCGCATGTGCGTACATCATGTACATCGTGTTCATGGTATCGCATGCACGTATGGCACGTTTGGGGCATCACATTTGTGTTGGCACATGCACGTATGCGTAAGTCGTGCTCGTGTCGGAGTTGATGCCCTAGGTTGGGCCCGGGTCATGGGTGCTCGCGGCTTGACCCGCACCCACACCCAAGGACACCCGACCCAGTGACCCAAACGGGTTGGCCTGACCCATGTATTTCCCTAAGAGTTGCTCATTCCAAAAGGCATGACACACTATTCAAAGGACCCATATTGAGTGTGGAAGGTGGTAGGCATGTCATAGGTCTATTTTTGTGAAGATCCTAGCTTTTCAGGGACTATTGAGTAGGTTGGATATGCAGGGTCCTGGGTATCAGTCTTTCTTTATGGTTTTGTTGAGTCCTCTAAAGTCAATGCATAGTCGGAGAGAACCATCTTTCTTTTGGGCAAAGAGGACCAGTATACCACCGGGTGATCAGGAGGGACAGATAAAACCTATGAATATGTGCTCATCTATGAACTCACATAGTGATTTAAATTCACTTTTGTATAGGGAATAGAAAAAGAGGGTAAGGCCCATTTGTCAAGTTCTATATTTAGGTCATAAGGGTGGTGTGGGGTGAGGGTGTCAGCTCATTTTTTACTGAAGACATCCTTGAACTCATGTTATTCATCTGGGATGTTAGTTAGGTCTATGGGGCTGTCCTTATTTTTGTCTAGGTTAGAAAGGAGGAGTTGAAAGGTCTGAGTGCTGTCTATCTTTGATATGTGGGAAAATGCTGCTGCATTTTTGGGTTGGAGAGAGCAGACGCATTGAGTCTTAGATCCATTGGTACATGATTGGGTCTAACTCAGCCCTTGGTCAGCACCAGAGTTAGAGGGCTACATACTAGTTTTTTGGCTCCAAAGCATCTATAGCTTCAGAAGCCTCCTCACTACCTTCTGTTATTGAGATGGCATACCCCTTGATGGCAGTAGAAGAAGACTTCAGGCATTCTTTGGTGGTGTGGCCTGTCCTGCTATAAAATAGACAGAGGTTCTGTTCAAAATGGCATTGCTGCTCCTGCAGTGTAATTTTTCTGTCCTTACTGAGTTTGGATGATAGGTCTGTGGTAGTCTTGCTACTGCCAGATGGGTTTGTGGGTTGGCCGGTGTTGGCCATCTTATTGCCTTGGTAAGGGGTGGGGTTCAGATTGGCTGGGGCTTTGCCTTTGTCATTAGGGTGGTCAGAAGCTCTGGTGGAGGTCAATTCCCTAGCAACTTCTGATCGACATTCCCAATAGCAGGCATCGATGGACTGGGTTGGAGTAGGGAGTGGGCTTCCCTACCCTAGCGATTTCATCCTTGATTCTACTGGGAAGTCCATTGTCGAACTGGTGATAGAGTTCTGTATCACCACAATGGATGCAGACGGCGAGTCGGTTAAACTTGACCACATATTTTGTGATATACTAATTGTCATGTATGTGGAGGTTCTTGAGGTCAGCTTTGGTCTCTCCTTGAAGTTGGTCTTGAGTTTAGAAATGAACTTGTCATAGTCATGGAGCCAGGATGGCTCATCGTGGGAGGTGAGGGCTGGTTCAGGGCAGTTCCAGTCAGGTATAACAGCATGTAGGTTACCTTTGCACTGTCAGAGTCAAAGCATCAGGGCAATCACAGAAATTCAGACTGTACTGTATGAGGAACACTTGTAATTTTTTCAAGTCAGACCCATCAAAAGGGTCTAGGTCCTGGACCTTGGTGCATGGGGCTGACTTCTTAGGGCTGGCCAGATTGCTTGCCAGCATGGCGATGGCCTCAGCAAGGTTGGGCACATCATTCGAATATATGGAGGGGACCATTCCTGGTTGTGCTAGGGATGGTGGTGCCAGAGAAGGTGGTGCCTGTCAGGCTTCGGAATTGCCGACGATGCATGGGCCGAGCATTATAGTAATAGTGCTGGCTTCACGATGCTGGTGGGAAGCGGCCAAGTCCTGCAGGCCAGTCGTAGTGGCTTGGCTTCAACGTGCTCATGCATTGTGCCCTACTTTCCGTGCATGCCACTGATTTGGGACAGAAGAGATACCCGGGAGAGTGCTGAGAGTTTCAGCCCGAGTAAAGGACTTTAGACAGGAGGAGGGAGGACAAGAAGGCGTAAACCTAGTTGATTTCCAGAACAAAGAACCATCTACATACATTCACTACTTATATAGGTTAAGAAGTGAGATGTGGAACAGGGTGGGACAAGAAATGGAGAACAATAAGGTATGAAGAATCATGTGGAGGTATTGTCCACAATGATCAAGAATAGAACAAGGAATGTGGATGATAATAGAACAATGAAGTATGACCGAGAACAAAAGAGTGAGTGAGAATAGAACAATGGAAAATGGCCGAATATAAAACAATAGGGCCATGACCGAATAATAGGCAAGTAGTAAATATCCCAAAGGGGATTGGTTACAGGGAAAGAAGGGGAATGAAAGAATAACAATGAATGGAGGGGGTGAGATGAGGAAAGTGAACCAAATGATGAGCCGAATGTACCGAGCCGAGACCACGTACTAGTGAGGAATGACTTGTCACTGGTGTGGGATTAAATGGTAAGGGTCGATCGGTCAGTATTACCGAGTGAACCGGAGCTTGGTATCATGGGCTTGACAGTGCCACAGAGGGTGGTGTCTGGGGAGATGCCAGAGGGTTGTTCTGAGGGACGAGGAATGGGTTTGTCAGGGTCAAGCATGGATGAAGGTTCATGCTTGATACTCTAGATTTGGATGGTGGCTCCAGTGGGAGTACAGGGTTCTGAGAGGTGTGGATGCTGGGTCCAGTGACGGGTGGATCCCAGGGTACAGATGCATGGTAAAGGGAGGCCTGGGTGAGGCTTGGGCATGTGTGAAGCGTCTCATGATGATCAGGAGTGCAAGTTCAAATATACTTTAAAATCCACATGTCAGGAACTTATAAAACAGATACCAAAGGAGTCTATAGGGGGGGAGAAGAAGGTTCCGTAGATTAAAGGTCAAAGGTCAAAGGGTTGGATTGTTGTAGGGATGGAAGTGATGGAAAGTAGATGACAAAGCACTGGGACTTAGACTGGTCAACTAGTGACAAAGACTTAGACGACTAGTCGTAATGATGCATTTGGGGTTGAAGGGACTTGGCTTCAACTTATATATTGTGCCCTCTTCAATCATCTGTCTCTAATTTCAGAAAGTCAGGAACGCACATATGGACACTGAGTCGAAATTAGGTTGGAAATAAGTCAGAAAACTAGCATGCAAATTAAGTTGATATTTGAACTAGCAAACAGTCCAGTTGACTGGAGGTTTATATACATGTAGACTACCTTGTATTTTCTACTGTCTGGTCAAAAGACAAGGAGGAGGGAAAATACAAGGGGCGAATAGAAAACAAAAGAACAAGGGGAACAAGGTTCATGGGAACCCCAGAGGTGCCCATCATGGAGGATGGGATCATGGTGCTATGGAATTACAGGGTCGTAAAAGAAAACTTAGGATCACAGAGTGGTGTGCAGAAGATCAGTTTCAACAATGTGGTCATAAAATCGTCAGAGGTGGGTGGAACAGTAGTAACTCCCGGTTAGATCGATCTTGGGAATGGACTATAACAGGGTCAGATACTTATGAATGACAAATGACCCCTTGCATTCCCACAATCTCCTTTTTCATTCCAAGGAAATGAAGATACTCCAAACTCTGCTGCTGCCAACCTCAGAAAGCACATTTCTTTGTTTCATCCACGGTATAAAGTCAAATTTCTGTAGCTACAGAATATAAACATCACTACAATCCCATCATATTGCTGCCTAGATCATTCAGGTTACGATCAACAGTGTTAAATTTCCTATCAATACTTGGCACTAGCCAGTGTCTCTTACTCATTTCCCATTTCCTCCCAACTCTCTCTACTATGATAGTGACTCCAGAGACACTGAGCATTCTACCTGCAGTAGATCTCTCTCTTATTCCCTCTCCGAAGCTAGGGTTCTGGTCTTCTTTATTCAACCATTGGCAAATCAAGTCATTTATCATGACACAGAAGTTTGGCATGACCTATCATCTGTTACCTGATATAATATCCCCATTGCAACTCCTATGCTCAATCCTAAGGGGTTATGAAGTCCCCCAGATGACATCCATCATTGGTGCTTCATAACCCTCAATAATTGAAAAAGTATCATTGCCTGGATCCCTGGAGGATATGGTTGCTACAGGGGGTCAAAAAACTGCCCCAATGTTTGTGCATTTTAGAAAGATTGATATTTTGTAAAGGAATGACATCAGCAAAGTTCTGAAAATTTCACATAATATACTAGAACATATTGGCTATCTACCAACCTAAAAGATCATGTGAGTACAATCAAAACTCATTGCTCAATAAATCAAACAAAATAATCTATTGTTCTATTTTCATTTATGTTCATTGTTCTATTCTTAATCATTGTGGACAATGCTTCCACATGCTTTCCATACCTTACTCCTTCTTCATACCTTATGCCACCTTGTTCCACATCCAGTTCTTAACCTATATAAGTAGCATATGGATGTTGTTTTGGAACCCAAGAAGCTGTGACAAAACTTTGGTGTTAACCAAGGCAAGTTAAGTTCTCCGACAAGATGTAGAGGACAATAAAATACACCTGCATGGGCTATTTTTATGGAGAACCCAATTAAGAAATTATACTCCAGAGATTCACATAATCTGTTTATCACAAGAGTATTGCAATAAAGATTTAATGAAATCTCACGTAGCCATGCAAAATGTCTTTATTGATTCTGATCCAGGTCGTTTGTCCAAAGAGAATATCTAAGGGGGGTCTTGTCAGGCATCTCATTCATTACATATAGAATTAATAATTTAAGGATGTTAAACTATTAGTTCTAGACTGGTTTAGGTTTATTTCTCCTTTCCTAATTTTTATCTGACTTTAGTTTTTAAGGGGTAGCCTGCCACTTTGGTAGCAAAAGCTAAGGTTCACTCTTCAGAATAAACCTTATTCAACAGGTCTTTGGACCTGTTGTTAAGTGTGGCTTCTGGTCTTTGGACCAATTACCTAAGCAGACTTCAGTTCACCTATGAGAGTGCTGCTGGCACTTATTTAATCCTGAGGATTAATATGGGTGAAAATGATTGTTATTTTATGCTACATAACTAGCTTCTTTTATACTAATTCTAAGCTAATTATGTAATCTCCTGATAAGGCAATTCCTTCATGAAGCTTGTGGAGGTGTTGTCAGGTACCGGTACTGCTGACAATGTGTGGGCCAAGCGCTATTGCAATAGTGCTGGCTTTACGATGTTGGCAGGAATTGGCCAAGTCCTGGAGACTGATTGTGGTGGCTAGGCTTCAATGTACTCATGCATTGCACCCTACTTTCCATACATGCCACTGATTTCAGACAGAAGAGGTACCTGGGAGGGTGCCAAGGATGTCGGCCTGAGTAAGAACTTCAGATGGGAGGAGAGAAGACAGGAGGCTTATGCCAAGTTGATATCCAGAATGCAGAACTATCTACATACATGTGCTACTTATATAGGTTAAGAAGCAAGATGTGGAGTCAGGGTGGCATAAGGAATGGAGAACAATAAGGTATGGAGACCATGTGGAAGTATTGTCCACAGTGATCAAGAATGGAATAAGGGAATGTAAATGAAAATAGAACAATGTCAGGCTTTGGTAATGCCAAAGATGCTGGCAGGGAGCAGCCAAGTCCTGCAGGCCAAAAGTAATGGCTTTGGCTTCAATGTACTCATGCGTTGCACCCTACTTTCCATGCATGCCACCAATTTGGAACAGAAGGGATACTCGGGAGAGTGCTGAAGATGTCGGCCCAAGTAGAGGACTTAACAGAGGAAGGGAAGGTAAAAGGGCCTAAGCCTAGTCGATACCCAGAATGAGGAAGTATGTACATACGTGTCCTACTTATATAGGTCAAGAAGCGACATGTGGAATAAGGAATGTGGGACAATAGGGTATGCAGATGTTATGACTTGGTAAAGCCGAGGAGTCGGTCAAGTCCTGCAGACCGTTCGGGGTGGCTAGGCTTCAACGTGCTCGTGCGTTGCACCATGCTGTTCCATGCGTGCCACTGATTTGGACAGAAGAGAGACCCAGGAAGATGCCGAGAGTGTCAACCCGATGTAGAGTTGCTCTAGGTAATTAATACCTAAAAGCCTGCATGCACCGGTCCTTTTCTCTGGTGGGATCTAGCACAGTCGTTTGGCACAGCTGGAATAGGTTCTGTGACTCGGCAATGTATGAACGAAAATAGAACGTGAGTGAATAGAACATGATGTGACAGGTACGTGACCTGATGAGATGCGAATGTGTCATGCTGACTAAGACTTGGACTTTGGCTTTGGACTTGAATACAATAGTCTAGATGTTTCTAGACTAGTCTTGACTTGGACTTGGAGACTTGACTTGGGGCTTTAACTTGTGAACTTGTTATTACAGAGGTGAGCCAGAGGCCTTTATATACAAAAACCAAGCCACAATGCGAAACAATGCGAGAGTTTGGCTATGTCAGTTGAATGACAAAGCACGAGAACAAAGTATACAAAAGAGGAAACTATGGAGAAACTCTGGAGAAATGGTACAGCATCGAGGCTGTGCGAATAGGGGTTAGGGGCTATGATAGGGGGAGACTAACCAAAAAGGTAAGGATGATGAGTAACAACGAGAAAAGACTAACAGAATAGGAAACAGGTCTGGACGAAGCGATCATCAGGGACCACGCGAGGACAGTGGTGCATGTGCAAGGGGCGAGGACAGACACATGGAACAGGGGGAGGACGACCCCTCACGACATGCCAGATGACAGCGTACATGTACGAACAACGTGAGCGCAGACCCCGCGGAACAAACCTATGCAAGGGGTGGCACGTAGACACCGACAACGTGATGTGAGATACTTGAATCCAGGGCATGAGCTATGGCCGCAAGACCATAACGAGGATGATAACAAGAAAGAGACATACACTTTCATGTCATTGGAATTGGACCAATTGGCTCCCACCTTCATACCAGTGGTGCGATCGCCATCGAGAGGTGACACACCAATTACTCAGCGCACTCGACACTGGGTGTGTCCAGGAGAATCAGGTGGCAGCTTAACTCACATTCAACCGTCGTTACTGCAGAACAGAATGGGCATATTAGACCACCTAGTGTCGGAACTATTTTGTAATCCATTCGTCCGACCTCAATTTGTACTAGCCACGATGACAAATGCAGCACAATCTCACGATATGGGACAAGAGACACTTTTGGCTTATACTGCTAATGGCCCCGGGTACAGACTTGAAGCTCTGTATTGAAGGCAGAAGCAGTGGCTTTATTCAGCATAACGAACATACATCATGAGTTTGAATTTCAGCCTGGAATTGGTCTTCAATCCTGGTCTGCCTGGTGCTACCCCAAAGTCGTGCAGTCATAACGTGACAACACGTCAAATATGTCACACGTCTTGACCTTGTGTTTCCCATGAGTGTCAATAGTGCCACCAACGCTGACGCCATTGGGACTGACGAGGACAAGGTCATTTCCGAACAGGATGTCCCCAATGATGCCCAAGCGCCTTTACGGGAAAGAGATGTTGATTCTGACTCCAAAAATAAAAATAAAAATAAAAACACCCACTCCAGAGGAATGAAAGACAATGAAAGGATATGGAAGTTTTATTACACACGATGAATCTGATGAGGAACATGTGTTCCACATGAACGATATAATCTATGTTCTCCCGGCTGGGAGAAACCCCGATGAAGAGGTTGACAAGAGCGAGTTGTGGCTAGCACAGATCAGGTCCATCAGGGTGCATGATAGTGACGTGTATGGATCAAAGCTAAATGGTTCTATCACCCAAAAGAAATTCCTAAGAATGCCAAAGGCACGAAAGGGACGGCCAACCAGTTTGGGGAATTTGAACGTATATGTTCAAATCAAGCAGACTTTATCCCTACATCAACCTGCTCTGGGCTGGCAGAGATCGCAGCATACGATGAACAGAATTTTGAACAGGAAGATATAGAGCCTGGATCCTTCTATTATAGATGTGAATACCACTGGAAGACACAAATACTCAAGAATCCTCCAGTACCATGTTCAATTTGCAAAAAAGCCTACAATCCTGATCAGGATGTTACGGATCTCTGTCCCCGCTCACAATGCCGAAGATCATGGCATGCTTCTTGCCTTTAAAAAGGCCAACTGGCTCATCAAATCTGAGACAGACCTCCCACAATGCATGGAGTCCCTTGATGGGAAATATGTCTCAGTAGATCCTGACCAAGGTACGTAGAGGGTCGTTGGGCTTGGTTGGGAATGTTCGCTCTGTGGTACGAGCTCGGACCATGGTACAGAATGCTTTGAAAGGCACCCAAGATATCCCAGAAAACTGGGAAGAGCTGTTGGGCCATGTGTATGATGTCAGTACGATAGGGCCAGCAGCTGGAACCAAGGGGAAGAAGTCGGCCATCACCTACCAATGTCCAAAGTGTGGAGAACCGATATGATTCTACCTTGTTCTCCTTGCTTTATATTTTCTCCTGCGATGAAAATCAACACACGACGCACGGCGATAAGAAATGCGTGCGACATACCTTGAAATTGGAGGTTCGCTCATACGCTCCAAGAGCGCATGGCAGAGGATTGGTTAAGAGGAGGGGAATGAGGATAAAGAGCAAGATGAGTATACAGAGTGTAGAATACCACTGGACGGTGGTCAAGCGCTATGAAAGAGCCAAAAAGATCCTCGGTGGATGAGTCACAAAGGGCGACTTCTAACCTGTGTTCGACTGTGCTCATCAAATATTACGCAAAACATCTGGCATGGATCTTCATAATGAAATTATACATGGAGAGGGATAATGCAGACGTGACCAGAGACGGTGCTTGTGCCCAGGATAGAGAGGGCAGAAGCGCAGATGAAGTCGGTCCAGTTTCTACATACAATGGTCCCTCAATAATAGGCCGCATGAAGGGCACACGAACAACGATTGTACAAATGCTGAAAAGACCGAACGAAAGAAGGGTGAAGGTGGATGATGTCTAACAACCATCTACGACATGACCGACTGACCGACCTCCGGTTCGAGGGGGAGTTTTGGATATGATGTCGCCCCAAATGTCGGACTGAGTCCGTCATGACTTTAAACTGAAGAACTCGACCTGAGTCCATCCAGACTATAAACTGATGAACTCGACTAGAGTCCGTCATGACTATAAACTGTAGAACTCAACTTAAGTCCGTCATGACTATAAACTGAATACGTACAATGGAGTCCGTCATGACTATAAACTGATGAATACGACCCGAGTCTGTCACGACTATAAACTGATGAACTTGACCCGAGTCCGTCATGACTATAAACTGAAGAAAACTCGACTTGAGTCCGTCATGACTATAAACTGAAGAACTCGACTTGAGTCCATTATGACTATAAACTGAAGAACTTTTGGATCGAGTCTGTCATGACTATAAACTGATGAACAGAACCTGAGTCCATCATGACTATAAACTGATGAAATAAACTGGAGTCTGTTATGACTATAAACTGGACCTGTCAAGTCAGAGTCCGCTATGACTTTAAACTGGACTGGAGTCCCCTATGACTTTAAACTGGACCGGAGTCCACTATGACTTTAAACTAGATCCAAGTCCCCTATGA
>QLPI01009201.1:0-17683 GCA_003314275.1 Chroogomphus rutilus
ATTCACATTCAAGTCAAATATACATTTTAAATTCCATAATCCAACTCTATATTTCCACTTCCGTCCATGTCATCAAACTCATTCCTCGGATTTCTGTTCTTGCCTATCCAACCTTCCCAAGAGCCAAGCACCCTTGGCAGTTCAGACACCCAGTCCCTGCTCTGCGGCTTTTGATGCTGTAACAACATCCACAACTTGCTCACCTCACCTCGCAATTCTTTGACTTCACCTCGCAGTTCCTCATTTGTCATGCGGCTCTCCGAGACTTGAAACTTATGTTCCTGCAACTCCTTGCGATGCTCTTCGACTGAGCGTTGCAATTCCAGAAGGGCAGTGGTCAATGCAATGACCGGTGAAGGTGCAGGCGGCGCAGAGGGTGGGACTATGGGAGATAACACAACCGCAGGGGGCAGTGGTGGAGGAGGTGTAGGGGATGGCGCAGGTGGTGGAGGTGGAGGTGGAGGGGTTGGCGGAGGTGGTGGAGAGACTGGCGGTGGCAATGACACGGTGATCTGTGGCGTCTGTGCCACAGCAGGTGCAGGAGACGACTCCTGAGGAGGGTTGGGCGGTGGAGGAGGTGGTGGAGAGTGGGAGTCAGAAAGGAAAAGGGGGGTATGCACTCGGTTTTCCAACCTTGGTCTTTTCGAAGGACCCACACCATCATCTTCATCCTCTGGCGTACCTTCCCTCGCTCGCTTTTCAGACCTCGGACTTCCCTCATCCTTGGGATTCCGCTCCATAGCTTTTCCCTTACCCTTCCTCTTACTTGTACCGCGACCTCTCTCATTCACGCTACAACCAACTCCTCTCTCACTACACCAAACACACGCACCCAAGTCCAAATCCAAGTCCCATTTCCTCAAACACATATTATGCCGTTTTTTGCAGTGATTGCATGGCTTCTTGATGACGAATCTGCAGGACCAAGGTGTGCTGTCATCTTCTGCACCCAACCTCGCATTTCGATAAAATATGCCGCTCACATCACCCTCGTCATACCTCATCTGAAGACGGGCATACTGCAAAAATAAGATCAGCCAAAGTTAAATTCCGAGACAACTTCTTACTCACCTTCGTACTTTTCGAGTTCGCCCCTTCAATCCAGGGCTCTCGCATATCGATGTGCTCCTGCTCGAGGAGCGCCTGGCTACACACGATCGTAGACGACGAGGGGGATGGGACAGTGACGGGCAGATTTGTGTCACCTCGGAGATACGTGGCGATTGGCGAAGGGTTAGCACCCATGAGCTTTTGGACATAGGCAGGGTTGACGTAGTATCCTTCCATTGGCGATGTCGACGATGGTTACCCCCCAAACTCCCTCACGACTACTCTTATACGCTTCCGCATTTCCGAACTCCAACAGGGCCACCGTTCTAGAACTTCATTTCCGTGGCCTCGTGGGACTCAGCCGTAAGGGGGGGATACTGTCAGGACCCGTACGCCGGCAAGCCGACTATTCAATTCAGCCCACTCAGCCCAAATCCGCTCTCGCTCGCTATTCACATTACGCCCTCAGCCCACGGACTATATGCACCTCGTGCATCCGTCTTGGCGTCATGTGCTCCTGTCAAATCACTCCACTCATTTACGTCACATTCCACATGCTCGCTTTTCCATTCCATTCTCATTTACGTTTAATATCTGTCATTACGTTTCATTTCATTTTCATCTGTTTGCAATTCCATTCACTCCTTTATATCCGAATCTGCTATTACATCCTTAGGGTAACTTCGTTGGGAATCTGAGTGACATGTCACTCAACAATGTCACGGAGGAGATCATTATTGGGACGTAGTATTTCTGTTCTTCACTTTTCACGTTCCTCGGCTTTCTCATTCTATTATAGGAATCTATTCGACTCCTAATAGATTAGAAAGTAGTATAAAAGCTCTTGTACTATTAGTTCAGTCTTCAGTCAGAAAATCAATCTTGATTTTGACTAAGTTCCTCTGTTCACTTCCGTCTCTTCTGTCTACTTCGCTTTTACGAAATTTGGGGACCATATGATCCAAGTGGGCGCAATACAAGTACGTTGAAGCCAACCCCAATCCGAACCTCGCCAATTGCTTCGCCATTGGGAGATTTAATATTATACGATTATGTCTTTATCATTATCGTAACAATAGATAAGAAAGCTGTTAAATCCACGTATCGGCGCTTAGCTAGAGGCTTCCGGGAGGGTTTCTGGAAGGTTCCGAATGATTTCCGAAGAGGGGTTCATACTCCGGGGATGGAGAGACTAAGGGTCGTGGACTCGGATCGGAATCGGAATGGGGACGGAAAGTCAGGAAGTGCCGGGGGTCTTGGAACTGTTCACAGTATAGGGTGGTACAAGTGGTTTGAGGTCACAGGGACTTGGCTTCAACTTATGTGTTGTGCCCTCCTCGATCATCTGTCCCTAATTTCGGAAAGTCGGAGAGTTTACTGGAACTTAATCGGAAACTACGATGCAGAATTAAGTTGATATTCATACTGGCAAATAGTCCAGTCGACTGGTGACTTATATACATGTATCTAGTCTTGTACTATCTTTTACCGAGTAAAGACAAGGGGGGGAAGGGAGTACAAGGGGCAATATAAAACGAAGAACAAAGGAGTGAGGTATGCGATGATCCTGAGCGTCATCTATCAAAGGAGCGGAACCTTGACTTCGGAATCTTTGGAGGTTCGGAAACACAGAACCTCGGAATGATGCATCGGAAATCTGGAAATCGGTTATTCAGACTTTGAGCGATCGGAAAGGTCCCGGAAACGGTGCAGGTGGTTGTGGTGTTTAATGTGGGTTTATTTGGTGGCATGGGCCATAACAAAAGCCGAGGATCATGAAAAGCAAGAACGGAAATACTACATCCCAAATCTTGATCTCCTCCATACATTGGGGGGTGACGTGTCACCCTGATTCCCAATGGAGTTACCCTAAGGAATGTAATAACAAATCGGATATAAGAGACTGAACGGAATTGCAAATAAATGAAAGTGGAGCAGAATGTAAATGAAAGGATATTAACATAAATGAAGACAGAATGGAATTGCAAGCATATGGAGTGTGACATAAATAGAATGAGTGAATTGACAGGAGCATGTGACACCAAGACGGATACACGAGGTGCATATAGTCTGTGGGCTGAGGGTGTATAGTTGGATAGGCGAGTGAGGGTGGAGTTGGGCTGAGTGGGCTGAAATGAATAGTTGGGTATGCTGGTGTATGGTTCCTGACATGGTCACAACATACAAGTTGAAGCCTAGCCCTACTCAGAACCTCACCATTGCTTTGACCTTGGGAGATATTATGTTTATTATGACTATGTCATTCTTTTACATCGTAACAGATATAAGCCCTGAACTTTGATTACATAACCCATTGTTGCTTCATAGGCAAAAAAACATTGATAATCCTTTTGATAATTATGAGTTAATTTACTAGGAGTAATTCACTCTTAATTGGCCAGCCAAAAATATTATAATTTTTTTTGTTGACTGTTTGAAATGGAATTTTCTTGAGAGGGGAGGTTTCGATTCTATTCTGCAGGCTGATCTGGTTTGGAAATTTGACTAGAAATAATAGGGAACATTCCTTGATCCCCAACAAACAACTGAATCCTCTTTTCAGTTCTTAACAGCATTATTACATTAGTGTCCTTTAAATCACACACTTAACAAACTATTAAGCTTTAATATTTACTATTATATTATAGAGACTATATTAGTAGTTTTGTAGGCATTTTACTCACATTGAACCTTTTCACATAATAGATGAGTCTTTCATATCAGATTGTGAGACATTAACTTCCATGTGATTTGAGCAAGGCATTACACTTGCAATATCATTAATGTTTTTACATATCTAAATCTACACATGCTTACATAATCAAATTAACTATTATGGTATATTCAGGGATAATGCACCTAATATTTGAACTGATATAGCATGTTCATACTCACTTATAGTCAGATATCTGAACCATGTTGCTTATTATTTGTAACATATTGTTTATTTGTTTATTTTTCTCAACCTGATTTTTGTGAATGTTGTCAATTTATTGAGCATGCCACCATGGTATGAATTTTCAGGGAATCCCAGAACATTGTAGTTTGTTCTAAGACCTTTTCCCAAGCCATGTATACTTTGAACAGGTAAAATGGCTTAAACCTCGTTAAATATGAGCGCCTATGTACCATAAGCTCTATGTCGGAGTTCATTGGGGAAAAATGGATTTACACCTGATTTTTGATAGATTATTATGGGTAGGGAATGGCACAGAATCCGTATTTGCAAGTTACGTGCTGACTGAAATATAATTATGTAATACTATTTTAAACTCCCTCTATTATTATATTATTATCGCAGTTTTTCTTTATAATCTTATTCTTTTTTTGTGTTATTCATGATCCCTTTAGATCGAGAGTGGTAGTTTGTATTCAAATCATATCTCTGAAACCTTCTTTGTTTGTACAATTAAGCGAACAACACTTGATTCTATTTTTTCATGAGTCAAGCTCAATTGATGGTGGGCCTAAGTCGACTTTTGATCGAAATATTTCTGGAACTCAAGTGAGTGTTATCATTTACTAAAATATATATAGTGAAATATAAGATTTATGGGATAATATCAATTCGTCTTGTGAGCGTACACAAGACTGACAAAACGTCGTCTTTCGCTTATACAGGTTAAAACTCCGTCCCTTGGCGCTAATACAGATCTTCTTGAGCAGCTAGCTTGAGCAAAGTAAGACTTTAAATACGTGAAAAAACCATGAAAATAATAGTTCCAGAATAAGTAGACAATCAGTCCACCAAATTGCTGCGAGATACGTTTACTTTAGCGTATGTCCGATGGTGCCGCGGATTCATGGTACCCCTCCTCGCGGGGTTTGAAACAGCATCTGTGGACAAAGTCGTTATCTGTTATGCAGACCCCATCGGCTGCATCAACTACTATGACATCGCCTGATTCTCCCTCGTCTGGTCGAGTGCATTCAACCCGTCTATCAACAGACCAGTTTTCGACCTCAATGACCACTAGCAAATTCACCATGCCTACCCCGACGTTAACTTCTTCTCTCGATATCCCCGTAGAAGGCGTCCTTCCCATTCCTAAAGCTTCTCTCGCTTCATCAACTATTGATGAGGAATTTCCTTCAATCCCACAGCTACCTCCACAAGAGGAGCCTGAGGGCAGACGAGCACCGCGCAAATCCAAAACAGATGCACTTGCCGCACTGCAAACTCGATCAGTATCGCCTTTTCCTGGTTCTGGTCGTGAAACATCGATTTCCATGGGTCTTGAAGACTCGCGCCCATCAGTGTTCGACCCTATCTCCCCTACTCCAATACCTGCACCTCGCGCCCTCGATTTGCAGTCTGTCAAGACCAAAGGTTCTCAGAACCAAGTCAATTCCTTGTCCTCTCGACCATTTGGCCTTGAGGAATGTCCTACATTTTATCCTTCAGCAGAGGAATTTGCAGATCCTCTCAAGTATATCCGTTCCATTTCTGATCGCGCCCAACAGTTTGGGATCTGTAAGGTCGTTCCTCCTGAAAGTTGGAACATGCCATTCGTGACAGATACCGAAGTAAGTATCACCATTCATCATATCAGGGTAGTAAGTTGATGTGATTTGTATAGACCTTTCGATTCAAAACTCGAGTGCAACGACTAAATTCCATTGAGGCAGCGTCTCGAGCCAAAATCAATTTCCTAGAGCAGCTATATCGTTTTCACAAACAGCAGGGCAGTACACGGGTCTCTATTCCTTCCATAAATCACAAGTCCTTAGATCTGTGGCTTTTGAGAAAAGAAGTTCAGAACTTGGGAGGCTATGAAGTGGTAAGTACACTCATGTTAATATATTTTTTGCAGCTATGCAAACTTTGTTATCAATTAGGTCACGAAGAGTAAACGCTGGGGAGAGCTTGGAAGAGCTCTTGGATATACAGGAATTCCTGGTCTCTCAGCACAATTGAAGGGTGCATACACGAGAATAATCCTTCCATTTGAAACCTTTTGTAATCATGTTCGCAACTCAACGTCCATGTCGCCTGCGGCCCCTCGGAATGCCCACGTCAACTCCCACAACGTCCCTAGTGCTGGTCGAATGAGCCGCATGAGTGCTGCCATCGCTTTAGGATCGAAAGCGCCCGTACCTGCCAGCCCCACTTCTCACTCCTCGAGCTCTCTGTCAGAGCCTCCAGATGATACTGATATTAACGGAAGCAAAATCGAATCCCGAGGAACCGAATCTGGTGATAATGGTATTTTTTTTGTTCTTATCTTGCCCATGGCGTTTTAACGTTGTCCTCAATCATTTGTAGAGACCCACAGTGCTATAGGCACGCCTACCTTACTATTTCCTGTTGAAATTATCGCCACCCAAGAGACCAAAATTCAGGTTCCTATAGGAGAGGTACACTAGCAACTAGCTCCTGAACCCTGCCCGCTGATTTACTGCTTGTCAGAATTGCGAGATATGTCAGGAGAAGAACGATGACCCTAATATGTTGTTATGTGATGGTTGTGACTGCGGCAAGTGTTTCATACTTGTTAATGCTCAACTGTTGATCCAGTTGCATCGAATTTAGGGTTTCACATTTATTGCCTCGATCCGCCTCTACAATCCATTCCCAAAGGTCAATGGTATTGCCATACATGTCTGTTCGGAACAGGTCAGGACTTTGGCTTCGATGAAGGCGAAGAGCATAGTCTTGCCAGCTTTCAAGCACGTGACATTGAGTTTCGTAGACGTTGGTTTGAGAGCCATCCCCCGCCTCAGTCTACTAACGAGCCTGGCGAGGATGATCCATTTGTTAATGTAATCGGCAATGTCCGTGTCTCTGAGTTTGACGTTGAGCATGAGTTTTGGAGACTAGTGCAGTCTCCCCACGAAACAGTTGAGATTGAATACGGTGCGGATGTGCACTCAACGACGCATGGCAGGTATGTTACTTCAATTCAAGTGTATTTCATACCAATGACCGAATCTCTCTTCACTCAGTGCTATGCCCACCCTTGAAAATCATCCGCTCGATCCATATTCAAAAGATGGTTGGAATTTGAATAATATTCCTATATTGGCGGAATCTCTCCTCCGTTTCATAAAGTCCGACATTTCAGGAATGACCGTTCCATGGACATATGTGGGGATGGTATTTTCGACATTTTGTTGGCATAACGAGGTATGTATACCAATTCATGTCGATCTGGATTTTTTCTCACAGTCTATCAGGATCATTACACTTCAAGCATCAACTATAGTAAGTCTTTCAACCGTTACTTTTTTTCTGACGCTGACATGCGCATGCAGTGCATTGGGGGGAAACTAAGACCTGGTATGGTATTCCTGGAGACGATGCTGAAAAATTCGAAGCCGCTATCAAAAATGAGGCCCCTGATCTTTTTGAGGCACAGCCTGATCTTCTTTTTCAACTTGTGACACTCATGAATCCAGCTCGACTACGCGATGCCGGAGTTCGTGTATACGCTTGTAACCAACGCGCGGGCGAATTTGTCATTACATTTCCTAAAGCTTATCATGCTGGCTTTAACCATGGGGTGAGATGCGCTGACGATCTCCACATCAGCCTTTCTAACGGTTACAATTAGCTTAATTTTAACGAAGCAGTCAATTTTGCCTTGCCCGAATGGCTTCCGTATGGGCGATCATGCGTTCAACGCTACCAAGAGCATCGCAAGCTGCCTGTTTTCTCGCATGATGAACTGCTTATTACCATAACTCAGCAGTCCACGTCTATCAAAACCGCGATGTGGTATGAACTTTATAATATATTCTCTTTAAACATTCAGGCTCATTATTTACAAAGGCTTTACCCGAACCTCCAAGAAATGCACCGGTGCGAGGTGCATCGTCGGGAGCGGTTGCGAGCACGGGCACCTAACTTGGAAGAAGTGCTTGTTGATTATGACCATCCGGAGGAGCAGTATCAATGTGCAATCTGCAAAGCTTTCTGCTACCTCTCTCAAGTAACCTGTACCTGCACCACTCAAGTTGTATGCCTGGACCATGCGGACAACCTTTGCAAAGATCCTCTCGCTACCCGTGTTCTTCGAAAGCGGTTTTCCGACGAGTCACTTTCAGAAAGTTTGCAGAAAGTATCCGAACGCGCAGCAGTGCCAATCGCTTGGAAAAACAAGTTGAACAAACTTCTCGAGGAGTCTCCTCGGCCGCAGCTACGATCTTTGCGTGCCTTACTTGCCGAAGGCGAGCGTATCAACTACAATTTGACCGAACTCTCTGCTCTTCGCAAATGCGTCATTCGTGGTAACGAGTGGGTTGAAGCCGCAAATGTATTTTTGGCGCGTAAACCGAATCGGAAACGAAATCGGAAACCAAGAGGACGCCTTTCTACTAATAACGATCTGAAGAATGACATTTTGGATGAGGTTGTTGACCGTCCCGAGCGCGGCTTGGATGATTTATACAGCGTCATTGGCGAAGTAGAGAATTTGGGTTTTGATACTCCAGAAATTGCTACCATTCGAGGCATTGCTGCACAGGCCGAAGATATTAAGGCGAAGGCTCATACATTACTTAGCCACAGACATGGGAAAGAGGAGAGTTCGGATTTTTTACAAGAATGCGACACCCTCTTGGCGCAAGGATCATCTCTTAACATATTCCTTGAAGAGATGGTCGATGTCGAAAGAATCTTCATGCGATCAAAACTTCTGAAGGAGTTGTCCACCTTGGATGAATCTATGACAACTCTTGATGATATTCGAAATCTTCTTGCTCGAGCTCGAAGCTGCAATTTGCCGGAAGACAATGCCTACATGAAATTACTAGAGGAGAGAAAACGGGCTGGTGACGAATGGGACCGAAGAGCCACTATTGCCTTGTCGAGGCCCAAGAAGACCATCGAAGAATTGGATCAGTTGGCTGCATTGGATTCAGGTGTACCGGTGGATCCTGCGAGACTTGATCAAGTGTTGGCAGCCCGCAGCAAGGCAAAGGAGTACGAGCGACAGGCACTTGCTTGGCTGAATCCAGAGGCAGATGCACCCTTAGCTAAAGTGCAAGATGTCCTTCGGCTTGTTGCGCGAGCCGAGAAGGAATTCTCAATCACTGCCCTACAAGACCTCAAGGAAACTGCGAATATGGCATACCAACTGGAGATAAGGTGCGAATCTGTACTCAAAAACAGGTACCATCATGAAGGATCGGATTCCATCTTTGAAGCTATGCGGAAGTGGCGGAGCTACGCACGAGAGAAACTATCAAAGTATTCTCTCCCCAATGTTGAGAAAACGGAGCGTCAATTAGACCTTCACGAGCAATGGTTAAAACGTTTACCCTGGTATTGTGCTCATCACAAAGGTGCACATGGTCAGCAGGTAATGGATGACGTGCTCGAGTGCACAAAACCCGAGGACGACCCTCCACCTAGCGATGAGTACTTTACATGCATCTGCACTATCCCGGTACGGCCACCACCTCCTGGACAAGTGTCAGACGCTGTTCAATGTGATCACTGTTACGCTCGTTTCCATGGTGCTTGTGCCGCTAATGGGGGTTCATGTCCATTTTGCGACCATCACCATTGGAACGGGTCTATACACAAGGACCGGGCGTCATATCATTATTGCTTCCTCCCTACTATCCTGCTGGGAGCCCCTGACATCACCAAGCATTACTCCTTGGCATGGAAGCATCTAGAAGTTATTGTCACACGTGTCGATAGGCTTTCAAACCACGTTGGCAATTTTTTGTCCTTTGCATCCCAACCTGGCAACCAACGCCCCGAGTATATTCCCCAGGTACGGCATTACATGCGAAAGTTGTTTAAAATTCAGTTTGCCGTGTCCCCCAACCCTGAGGTGTCTTATGGGCTCGACCTGGCCGGTTTACATCGCATCTTAGCCAGCCAGCCACCTCCAATGCGTCTCAAAAAGCGTCGACGACCAAAGTTTTTGCTTGGCCCGGATATTGACAACGACGCGCCTGATGGGACACGTTGCGTCTGCCGCGGCCAACGTCTCTCTTCTCAATACCCTACTATCCGATGTGAACATTGCAAACACTTATATCATTATGGCTGTGTTTTCTTACCAGTAGGTGGTGATAAGAAATCCGACGCAGAGTTCACTTGCCCTTTATGCTGTATCCGGAAGGCAAGGAATTATCCTTCTGCTGACTTGCGGATGAGGTTCGCCGGTGTGTCTCAAACCATTTTCACTGATTCTCTGATATCGAGTTATCATATCCAGATAATCCTGACTCAGGAGTGTATGTCGACTACAAAGCATGTCTGAATTCTTTTGCGCGAGAGGTTGTCAAGTGCAAATTAGCTCCACCTTGTGGCAATGTCATCCATGTCGACCTTATTCGTTTCATGCCTGGACAACCAGAAAATGTTGCAGTCGTACCACCCCCGCGCGTTCCCACAGGTCGGCAACAGCCTCACCCTCCAGGTGTTCCTCCCCCTCCTCCGGTTCTTCCCCTTGCACCACCAGGCGTCGGCCATAAAGGAGTTCCTACTCCAACGCTCCCTGGCACCCACATTTATGCGCACCCCAAAGGTTCACCTATTGCCCTTGCACCTGGGCAAATACCGTACGGGAATGGATCTCAGTATCAAGCGTATATGATGACCGAAGATGGCCCCTCTAGTAATGGTGTGGGAGCACATAAGAAGCGGAAGCTTCCTGATCCTGATGACAGTGTAGCGCTTCCACCTCCCAAGCGGCCAATTCGATCTCGTACGCCTTCATCGTCTTTACAAGGAATTTCACCACATACCGCCGCGACGCCTAACCATTACGACCACTACCTTGAAGGGTCACATGTTGCCCAAATGCACTCACCGCCCGTGTATAGCCCTAGAAGCCATCGTACGCGGTCACCCCCTCGTAGTCCCCATCATAACCATATAAATGGGGGGTATGCACATAATTTACCACCAAGTATGACGACTTCTGCGTCTCCCATACACCCTTACCACTCTGCACACCCTAACGTGCATGTTCCGCCACCCTATGCCAATGGTCATTCTCGGTCTTCTGGCCCTATAGCCCGTCAACCAAACTCACCACGAGGACACCCCAGTCCTTCCTCGGCCCTGCCATCGACAGCTGGGAACGAAGTAGCCCCACCGTCTGCCCCACCTCAAGGAATCAGAAAGGTTAAGTTAGTAGTGAAACCACAAGACAAACCTACCTTGGATCCCGCCATGCATCCTGAACCCCCCATGCATCCTGAATAGTATGTCACAAATATGCCTATGCTTTCTTGATCCTATTCTCTTGCTTTGATTAATTTCTCATGTTTTGTGTTGTATGTTGTTTATTATGATTGGTGTTTACTCATGCCTTAACTTCATTTTCCGTTGAATCCACCCCCCATCTTGGAGACCAAGTACGTCTTACAAAGCGATAGGTTACGGAACAAATTGTCGAGACAAGAAACACGAAAATATGACAACACCGAGCGTGATACAACACAAGTAATGCGTGTGGTGCATTCTTTACCGAGCAATGATCATTTTATAAGTAATGAAAAATCCAATGATGCCGAAAGCGGCTAGAACAGCAACAATAGATCCAAACCAAACATAACCCTATAAAACCTTGATTCAAGTATGTATCAAAGACAGAAAATATGCCACCAACCGTAGTAATGTCCTGACCTGGAACATGTACGTTCATACCCCATATCCCTGCAAAGATGGTCATGGAACGATAATGTAGATGTCAATTGGCACCGACCAGTAATTAAGTTCATGGGAATAAGCACCGTCCCCAAGGCCGTGAGTCTGGACAAAACATCGTTGATTTGATTGTTTGCATCTGTCATCTCAATGGATATCTGAGCGAGATAATTTGAATGGGACCGAGACAAGATCTTTTCGTAATGATTCAAGTTCTGCGTCATTGTAATTAAATGATCCTATTTGACATTTATGATAAGCCAGTGGGAGATGATACATTGGCAAGACATACCTGAATATCAGACAAATAGAGGCCCTGTTGGTAAAGGAAGTCAGACAGGGCTTCACTGGATGCAAGAGAAACTGACAATGTCAGACTTGGGAGCAACGCTCCAGTTCTCATTGCAGCGCTTTGCCAGTCCTTTCACCACATCCGCCTTATTGCCCATTAGTCTAAGTAGCCCCATGACTTTTTTGCGGCAAGTCCCTATGCTATCTCGCAAGGTGATGAAAGATAGGTGTGTAAAGCACAGCTACTCACCGTCTCAGCATGTCAGTCTGTTCTGCTTCCTTGAGAATAAGGACCAACTCATCAATGCTGTCAACTTCATATTCGATACTTTGAATGAGTGGACCAAAAGCGTCAGTTATGTCGTCAATGAGGGCATATGAGATCCAGTCTGAAGTAACACTGATGTAGTCTTTAAGCTGCGCAATCCTACGACGAACGTTCTGAGGATGCGGCGTCGGGCGAAAGTGAAACTGCAGGCAGGTAGGAGAATAATAAACTATGAAATGAAAACATTGATGAGTAGATTTTGACAACTTACAGATAAAGTGCCCTCGCGAAATACGAGAATATACATATTAACTGGTTCCAGATATGTCGGCGAATACTGATCCTGATCGAATGAGCGGAAGCAAACAAGGTAATAGTTGCGAAATAGTTCTATCTTCTCTCTTGCTTCCTCCATTTGGATGTCTTCAGTTGTCAACGGGTGAATAGAAAACACCTGCACAAAAGGTGGGTTATACAAGAGGGTCGGGTGCAAATAGCATCACCGTGCCTTGCTCAACATGCGCATCTCCTCGTCCGTGGGGTCCAATATGTCCAGCCACCAGGTACTACCTTCCCAATCATCATCCATGGCATCATCAGGGATACGCCCCTTCTTGTCCAGGAAAGGTCCCAAGCCACCGTCAGCGACTGGGGCTGGTGTGCCACCCCGAGAATTTCTCATGGATAAGGTTGAGATCGGCACATCACGGGCATGTTTGGCTGCAATGGCAGGACCTCCGCTTTCTGTTTCTTTGGTGCGTTCCCCGAGAGGCCGCCGATTACCCGCGAAGAGGTCCTCAAACGTCTGGCCCTCGGCAGGGAGTTCAGATAAACTCCGAGCGTGAATTGTGGCGGAAAGAGAATTAGAGTAGAATGAAAATCTATAAGGCCGGTCATGACCCTGTCCTTGTATGCCTACCGAAGAGCCAATTCCCCACCCGGACGGCCCAGCTGCGTATCGACCATCGTTGCCGGCTCCAAGGAAAAGTCCAGACGCAGCAGGGACAAGGGAGGGAGGGGCTGCTCCCATGACGCCTCCAGCGTTTCCTTCAAAAAGGGCAAGTTTTCCGGTTTTTCCCCGTCGTGTTGCAGGTGTATTCGACTGAGAAAGTTTTCGTTGACGGAGGCGTGTAAATTCTGGAGACGATTCATGATCGGTAACATGATCAGATGGAGCTTCTGTGGCTATTTCGGGAGAGGAAAGGTTTGAAGAAACCTCCCGGGTTCCTGAACTTGGTTTCTGTGTGTCTTGGAGGGGCAACTGAGGCGGGATAGCACGCTGTCCC
The DNA here is from genome assembly GCA_003314275.1 of Chroogomphus rutilus. Classification (NCBI taxonomy): domain Eukaryota; kingdom Fungi; phylum Basidiomycota; class Agaricomycetes; order Boletales; family Gomphidiaceae; genus Chroogomphus; species Chroogomphus rutilus. Next base: position 13,511 of record QLPI01009201.1, read on the forward strand.
TTTGGTGAGCCAATCCCCAGACGGCGCCTCTCCTCGGTACTAAATTCCTCCATATGTGAATAGTCAAAGCTGGAACGGTAAACAGCAGGGTGGTACATTGGAAGAACACCAGCTGAGTCGTGCAAGTCCATTTCTGGGCGTGACCCTTGGTTCAATGAAAAATGTAACTCTGTATCATGGCCCGGAGAATGATGCGGCGGGGGCGGGGGCGGCATATTAAGATTGGTAGGGACATCATGGTCACCTCCTTCACCAACCATGCCTCCCGACATTGTCCAATCTATAGGTTCCTCTTCATGCGGCGCAAGAACTGAGAAGCCTTCTGGAGAGGAGCGCAGTGGCGAGATAGAAGACAGAACATTGTTCCCAGAGGGCAGGCGGCTTGGGACTGGAAGACTGGCGCTGCCTCTCCTTGCCCTAGACATCTGCATTGCCAAATCGACGTCCATTGTCCGTTGTCTTTCTCTTGCTTCGGGATCATTGTGATCAATCGTTTGCCTGGTCTGAGAAGGACGGGAATGTTCATCTGAGATATGATGAGCAGGGGAGATGTCTATGGGATGATGTCTGCTTTCATCGCCGACGGACATGATGATAGCCAGAAGAGAAGAACCCCGACATGTACTTCTTTACCCGTGCGAACAAGTCTTCATTCCAGCTCCGACAGGTCCGAAATCCGGCCGCACACCTAAACTTCACAAACTCATAAATGCTGTTGCCGTCCGGCAATCACCCTGCTTGTGGAGTCCTACGCCAAAGTCCTCTCCTCATCGTTGCCCAGATATCCGTCCATTGGCATTCCATGGCTCATTACAATCATAAAATGTTAAACAGTAACCATAACACTCGAGCAATAAAGAAATTTGGAAACCAATAATTATTAATGTGCAATTTCTGTTGACAGTTAAATAACTTGGGAAATAAAATACCTAAAACACTGAAAATAATATCATGCAAAGTAGTACATATGGCTATATAGAATGAGTCATTATTCATGATCATTGAATTAGTTTTTTTGCAGGTATCATTGTAACTAAAAATCCACACCGTCTGGCTTGCACATAAGACTATTGTACTATAATTGGAAAAATATAATTCCTATAGGTTATGTGACCATTGAACCATGGTAAACAGAATATAAGGACTTGATGAATAATTTCATATCATTGTGAAATCCTTAATACCTGGACTGTAAGTGTTAGGGGATGACCTATTTTCAATTCCAAGCCCAAACTAGGGAATGGCATGGGTCACCCATGGGTCAAATGTGGGTGACCCATACCCAACCTATGGGAAACCCGAACCCATCAACCCATGGGTTTTTTCCCATGGGTCGACGGGTTAGATGTGTGCCACACCTGCACGTGTGTGGCAAGCGCATGTCATACATGTGCGGTACATTCATGTCATATGTATGTACATGCGGTAGGTGCATGTCGTATGCACACGCATGACACCATGGGTTGGGCCAGGTTGCGGGTGCTCTCAGCTTGACCCATACCCATACCCAAGGATGCCTGACCCGGTGACCCATGTGGGTTGGCCTAACCCATGCCATTCTCTAGCCCTGTTACGATGATGAGAAAGGACATTATCGTAATTATAAATCTCCCAATGGCGAGACAATTGGCGAGGTTCGGATTGGGGTTGGCTTCAACGTATTGCGTTGCGCCCACTTAGACCGCACGGTCCCCAAATTTCGTAAAGGCAAAGTAGACAGAAGAGAACAGAGGAACCTTGGTCAAAATCAAGATTGATTTTCTGACTGAAGACTGAACTAATAGTACAAGATCTTTTATACTACTTTCTAATCTATTAGGAGTTGAAGAGATTCCTATAATTGAATGAGAAAGCCGAGGATCATGAAAAGTGAGAACAGAATACTACGCCCCAAATAATGATCTCCTCCATGACATTGTTGAGTGACGTGTCACTCAGATTCCCAACGAAGTTACCCTAAGGACGTAATAGCAGATCGGATATAAAGGAGTGAATGGAATTGCAAACAGATGAAAATGAAATGAAAGATATTAAACGTAAATGAGGACAGAATGGAAAAGCGAGTGTGTGGAATGTGACGTAAATGAGTGGAGTGATTTGACAGGAGCACGTGACGCCAAGACGGATACACGAGGTGCATATAGTCCGTGGGCTGAGGGCGTAATGTTGAATAGCGAGCGAGAGCAGAGTTGGGCTGAGTGGGCTGAATTGAATAGTTGGCTTGCCGGCGTATGGTTCCTGACAAGCCCAAACTATGCAACCTTACAAGGATGTGTATGTCCCAAACCACTGCTGAGATTAGGGAATAGCACGGGTTAGGGTAACCCGCACGGGTCACTGGGTTGGGTGCCCTTGGGTTTGGGTGTGGGTCAAGCTGAGAGCACCCATGACCCAGCCCAACCCGCTGCCTCAACTATATACACACGTACGACACGCATGTGCCACATGCGCACACGTACAACGTGACCGTGCTGCACACACATGCATACGACATGACCGTGCTGCACACGCACATGTACGACATGACCGTGCCGTACATGCACGCATATGACACGAACGCACCATATGTGCATGCGCTGACACTAATGCACCTTATGCTCATGTGTATGACATGCACGCGTGCGGCATGTTTGTGTCGTATGTCACGTGCATGTATGGCATGTTTGTGTCGTACGTCTCACCTGCGTATGGTGCGTTTGTGTCGTACATCGTGCCTGAATATGGCACGTTTGTGTCATATGTCGCGCCTGCGTATGGTGCATGTGGGTGTGGCACATACCTGACACCTGTTGACCCATGGGAAAAAACCAATGGGTTGATGGGTTCGGGTTTCCCATGGGTCGGGTGTGGGTCACCCACATTTGGCCCGTGGGTGACCCATGCCATTCCCTAGCTGAGATTAACCATATATGGTAGAGAGGAGGTATGATGAACCAGGGAAGGATATGGGCTGAACCAAACCAAGGACACATCAGAGCAGACCCAGGAGGGTGCCGAGAGTGTTGGCCCAAGTAAGGGACTTCAGACGGGAGGAGGGAAAACTAGAGAACATAAACCAAGTCAATATTCAGAGTGAAGAACTATCTACATACATCCGCTACTTATATAGGTTAAGAAGCAAGATGTAGAATAAGGAATGGAGAACAATAAGGTATGTAGAGCATGTGGAAGCATTGTCCACAGTGATCAAGAATAGAATAAGGAATGTGGACGAGAATAGAACAATGAAAATAAGATAATAGAAATGTGGTCAGAATAGAATAATAGAAAATGACCAAATATAAAACAATAGGGTCATGGCCAAAGATAAAACAATGGAAAATGTCCCAAAGTAGAATGGGCTGAGAAATAAGGAATAAACAGGGTGGGGATTAATTTATGATGAGCAGGGAAGAGTGGATGGGGGATAGGAATGGGGAATGTGGAGGATGAATGTGCCAAGCCGAGACCGATGTACCAAGTGACATATGTGTGGCTTGGTCACTTGCACGTGGAATTTGTAAGGGCAACCCTCTTACTGCCCCGAGGTATATCTCGGAGGCGAGCTAAGCAGGGGGAATCCAAAGAGTTTAATTGTTTTACTACTGTCTAAATACATATGGAATCCTCACCTAAGCAGGGGGAATCCAAAGAGGAAAGTCTAAGGATCCCGCTGCTGGTGAGCCCCTTTTATACCCTTTGTGTGGGTGGTCTGTGCACTAATTACAAATCAATACATCGGAGTTTGTAGAGCCAACTTCCTGGTACTAAGTCCGAGGCTCGGACGTTCACTCTGGGTTTCTAGTCATCATGCTTCAAGATCGTTCCCGTCTCCACTCGATGGTTTCTGGATGTTTTAGCCTCAGAGTTGATCGGAGTTTGAAATGGTACTTCGGACTTGGATCAGGCTTCGGAGAAGGTCGTCCCCTGACATCACCCCCCCCTCTAGAGTGTTGCGTCCTCGTGGCATGGAAGGGATTCGAAGGCCATTGTTCGGATTCTCCGAGGTGCTCCTGGGTGTTGTAGGTAGAACTCTTGAATTTTAGTGGGCGCATTCATGTCCTCTTCCTTCACCCATGTATTTTCCTCATATCCATACCCCTGCCATTTGACCAAGAAGTAGAGCCCTCCCCGCATCAAGCGACTATCCAACACTTTTTCTACCTCATAATGTTCCTCTCCTTCTATTAGTTC
>QLPI01009214.1:0-19505 GCA_003314275.1 Chroogomphus rutilus
TCCGGCTTCAGTGACCTTACGTGACATGTGACGTATCGCCTCCCGCAGCCCAAACTCCAACAGAAGATGGCAAGCAGGAAGATGTCTCTAAAGATCCCGAAGCTTTTGGTACCACTCATTCTGTGCAAGTTTCGCCAGAAACTGAGGATGCGGAATCTGTTCCTCCTTATGACCCTGGAATTCATCTACAATAGATTCCAAAAGAAACTAAACCCTGATGTCAAGCAATACAATATCTCTGAAGTTGCCGCAGGTTTTAGTATGGCTTACCCTGTGCAATCATCCGATGAATCTAAGGTAAGTAGAATCTGATTCTCTCTATGACTCTGGAATGCTTCGCTCACAGTCTACTCCAAAAGAAAATACACCCTGATGTCAAGCAGGACGATATATCTGCAGTTCCCCAAGCCTTTAGTATAGCTCACCCTTTGCAAGTATCGGATGAGTCTAAGGTAAGTAGAATCTGATTCTCTCTATGACACTGGAATGTGTTACTCACAGTCTTCTCCAAAAGAAAATAAACCCTGATTTCAAGCAGGACGATATCTCTGAAGTTTCCGGAACTTTTAGTATGGTTTACCCTATGCAAGTATTGGAAGAATTCAAGGTAAGTAGGATATTTGTCTGCTTATGAGGCTGGAATGCTCCACTCACAATCTACTCAAAGTATTACAAAACCTGATGTCAAGCAGGACGAAATCTCGGAAGCTTCAAAATCTTCTAGTAGGGCTCACCCTATGAAAGTATTTGAAGAATCCAAGGTAAGCAAAAAATGTTTTTGCTTACGACGCTGGAAGGCTTCACACACAATCCACTCCAAAAGAAAACAAACTCTGATGTTAAGCGGGACGATATCTCTCAAGTTCCCAAAGCTTTTAGTATGGCTCTCCCTGTGCAAGTATCGGAGGAATCTAAGGTAAGTAAAACATGTTTCTGCCTATGACGCTGGAATGCTTCACACACAATCGACTTCTCAAGAAAACAAACCCTGATGTTAAGCAGGAAGATATATCTGAAGTTCCCAAAGCTTTTAGGGTGGCTCACCCTGTGAAAAGGTCAGACAATCCCTCGCTGGATGTACCATATAGCGGAGTCGGTTTCCAGCCCGTTCAAGTCCCTGACAGTGCACCAATTTGGACCCAGTCGACTCCACTACCTTCCCCGGATAACAAGTCTTCTCCTATCACCCAAACGTCCCAGCACGATAAATTAATACACGAAGATTCGGAGCACGATATACATCAAGTCATCTCAACCTCCTTACATCCGAAACCGGTACCTCTGACCAAGCTCAATGTCTGAGACGTGGGTGAGAATCTGGACACATCTGACTCAGCAAAGAAGGATTCGACAAGCATACCAGCGTCTCCTACTTCATCGTACTTCTCCGATCCTGAGGACATCCTAATACCATTTTGTAAAATTGCTACGTTCGCATTGGGGGCTGGACTTTGTGCCATAGTAGTCTATCATGCATATCGGATGCATTGAACAAGAAATGGTTGGAGGCGGATATTTAGAAACATTGTATCGAACGTGTAGTTTATCTAGAACATCTTAACACAATGAAATTGAGGACACTGTTTGTATACCATTGATATCGCATGCGTTGAACAAGAAATGGCTGGAGCAGATATTTACAAACACTGTATCGAACGTGTAGATTATCTAGAACATCTTATCACAATGAAATACAATCAATATCGAGGACAGATGTTTCTACAATATAAGGTTGGGTAATTTTCTGATATTTGAATACAATAGAACCACCCGGAACGGGAATCGATCCTCGGTCCCTGCAGGGTCGATAAGATTTGATCACAGTGTTTCTACAACATAAGGTTGGGTAATTCTCTGATATTTGAATACAATAGAACTGCCCTGAACGGGAATCGATCTTCGGTCCCTGCAGGGCCGATAAGATTTGATCGCAGTGAATCTACAACATAAGGTTGGGTAATTCTCTGATATTTGAATACAATAGAACTACCCGGCACGGGAATCGATCTTCGGTCCCTGCAGGGTCGATAAGATTTGATCAGCCTCGGTCCGCGTCTCTACTAACATGGCACCGCCAATCAGCTTGCGACCAATCTCGGTAGCGAGATTGTGATCCGATATGTCGGTCCGATACGTCTTTGCCAAGGAGACTTGTCGAAACCTTAAAGCAAGAATCATGATAGAAGTAAAGTACACATTGTATAACAGATAACGAGAAAGCGATGCTGTGATGACCTTGATCAAATTGTGAGTGGGATTCTTGGGGCAGGTTCAGGCTGTACAGCGGAGTCATAACTACAGGACATAGGACTCACCACAAAGTGTCAGAATACGGACTTGGCATCGTTGGTGCGAGATCAGTTGAAGAATTGGTTAGGATTTAGGGCGTAGAGATGGTAGAGCCTAGACTGCCCAATGGGCTCCCGGAGGTTCCACAACTTGAAGCTTGAATTTGTGAAGGACGTTGGTGTAGGAGCCAGGTGTGTAAAACACCTCTAAACTACAAAAATGATGTGAGCTAAGTACGTTCTTTTGTTGTTGTGTGCCTCAATATGAACGTTGACGCATGCTGGTTTATGGTCTCTGACTAGAAAGCGTTATACAATATAACAGAGAAGCCATTCAGTACTGAACGGACATGTTCACGTAACAAAGCGTGGGGTCACAAGCGTGACGTGCAATAGAAAAACCTATTGACCACATCTTTGTAGCGTTGCTTATCACATCATTTGGACTTCTGCTGGCATTCACTTTTATTAGAAGGTACAATGGATATTCTATTATCCGGCGGCCGCTTAGCTAAGTGCCAGCGAGCGATGGAGTTCCCTTTAACGAACTACCATCGCTTGCAGGTAAGGCTATGATATACATGAAGTAGAACCATTAATAAACGAACTACCATCACTTGCAGTGATCTCGTGTGGTTAGCTTCCACGTTTATTAGGTTATGGGCCCCGGACGTAACTAAACCACGAAATCGAGTCATATCAATCTTCGTTCAATAAACGACCTACGGTTTAACACTCAAAACGCTTGTCTACGACATTGTTTTCAAATCAGGATCACGTCCTGTTTATCATTGCAGACCACGTCTGTCACACTATCTCACTCCCACACCGCTCATTCAACTACAATGGCTGATATCACAGCGCAAATTTTGGCGGCGTCGAACAAACTGTCGACCGATCATTTCCAAGACTGGAAAGAAACCTGCATCAACAAGGTGCTTCAGTATGACGCATATGAGATCCTTAATGGCTCAGAAACAGAACCGATGCTGCCTACCAAAGCTACATATGATGACCACAAAAACATTAGAGATTTCAGAACTCGCAGGAGCAAAATAGCAGGATACCTTCGTGATACTCTTGATGCAGGGCAACGCACTGTTATTGCAAACATCGAACCGATGAACGCGCATGCCATCTGGACCACGATCCTCGGTCGCTATGAATCAAAGGACACAAACTCGCGCCTTTTTGCCACTCAACAACTTCTTTCGCTTCGCATGAGCGACTCGGGCCATGAAACCGAAACATTCTCAGAGTACGGTGCACGATGCATTAGTGCTGAAAACCTCCTTCGCAATCTACTCCCTCCTGGAGCATCCATGACAGCGGCCATTCCAGATGCTAATGGAACCATTAAGATGCCTGCCGTGCTCACACTGGGATTCACCACTGCGGCCCTAGTTGACGAACTTGCGATCGGCATTATCATCATCGGACTTGGCGGCAGTGATGACCAGCGCCAACTAAAACATACCCTTGCACACAAGGGAGTCAGCACGCTGGATGCTGTTCTCACAGAGCTTCAAAAGGCGGACAATGTCACGACCACACACCGTGCTCTGACTTACTCGGCAGTACCGACCGACCGACCCTTACTCATATCATCCCATGGTGCACGGTTTCGGTTCGGTACACCCGGTTCATTACCTGGTTCATTATCCTTTCCCCAACCCCCTATTCTTTATCATCCCTACACTCCCTGTCCCTCCCCTCACTTGCTTACCCTCGGGATGTTCACTACCCTTTGCCACTTACCCACGGCCCTATTGTTTTATTCTCAGCCATCTCTTATTGTTCTATTCTTTCCCACAATCTCACCCGCTTATACTCCATTGTCTTTCCCTCGCATTATTCTATTCTAATTGCTGTGGACAATACCTCCACATGGTTTTCATACCTTATTCTTTTTTCCATGTCTTATGCCACCCTTATTCCACATTCCACCTCTCAGCCTATATAAGTAGTAGATGCGTGTACATAGTTCCTCAGTCTGAGTATCAACTAGGTTTATGCCTCTCTACTCTCCTCCTTCTGTTCAGAAGTCCTTACTTGGGCTGACACCCTCGGCATCCACCCGAGTATCTTTCCCATTACAAGTTAGTGGCATGCACAGGAGGCAGGGTGCAATGCACGAGTATGTTGAAGCCAAGCCACCCCGACTGGCCTGCAGGACTTGGCCGGTCCCAACAGCACCATCGGCAGTACCGAGACCTGACAGACAACCTCGTGCGATTGGATGACATTGCTGCAGCATCAACGCCCTCAGGATCTGCTGGTGCACTTGCTGCAAAAGGCAAAACAGCCTCCACCAACAAGGCCGTGTTCAAATGCTCGCTTCATGGGAAAAATACTACGCATAATACGAAGGACTGCCGAGCGCAACAACGTGACAGGCAAGAAAAATCGAAAGACAAACCAGACACCAAGCATGCTAATACAGCCGATGACGGGAATAAATCCAGCGATTCTTCCGAAGAAGCCGTAAGCATCACTCAGGCCGCCAAGCTCGCAAGTCCCATTTATCGCCGACGCACTTCCACATGTACTGACATGACTTGGAATGCAGACTTGGGTGCAACAGTGCATATGACACCACATCGAGAATGGATTCGCGATATGGAACCATGCAGAGTACCTGTACGACTTGCCAACAATGACATCATATGGGCAACTGGCAGGGGAAGTGTCGTGTTCTCCCCCTTGATCAATGGAAATCCTGCCGAATCTGTAGAATTCAGTCGAGTGTTGTATGTCCCTGATCTCGAGAACAATTTATTCTCTGTGCTCTCTGCTGTGCAACGAAATAAACTCAAAATCATCATTGAAGGAGAGCGCATATCCTTTATCAAAAATAACATTCCACTGTTCACCGGATCCATATGTCGAAACATTGGTACACTCGATGGGACAACCCTACTACACTGTGAACGTACCTTCCTGACACGCACCACTCGTTCTATCCTCCATCAACGCCTCGGGCACATCGGCAAGGATCGACTTGAACAACTTATCAAAGAGGACCTTGCTCAAGGCATCATTATCGATCCAAAGAGTAAGCTACATGATTTATGCGAGCACTGCATTGCAGGGAAACAACATCGCAATCCATTTCCTCACCTCTCTTTGAACCGCTCCAGCGAACTGCTTGGTCAGATACACTCAGACATTCATGGTCCTCTGCCGAGAACTCCCTACGGATACCGCTATTGGATGACGCTTGTCGATGACAACAGTCATTTCAAAAGGGTATACCTCCTAAAAAGGCAAAGTGATGCATTTGCATACTTCAAGGAATATGTGGCCGAAGTTGAACTAGAGCTCGGAAGAAAAGTCAAACAGCTTCGAGACGACAAGGGCGGCGAATACATCGGAGCCGAATTTAACAAATATTGCCGGGATAAGGGGATCTCTCGCCAGCACACAACTAAAGCAACACCTCAGCAAAATGGGGTTGCTGAACATCTCAATTGAACCCTCGCTAAAGGGGTAATTAGCATGCTTAACAAAGCAAAGCTCCCAGTGGGGTTCTGGGGGCAAGCTGTCCTTTACCTCACACACATCCTTAATGTCACACCATTATTGGCACTCTCCAACACGACATCTTACAAAGTATGGAAAGGACAGAAGCCTGATCTTACCATGTATAGAACCTTTGGATGTCGAGCGTACGTTCACATTCAGAAAAGGGAGCGCGAATCGCTAGGACCTCGCACTAAAAATGCATATTCCTCGGTTTTGAAGATGGATTCAAGGGGTGGAAAGTATACAACCCTACAACACATAGAGTATCAGTATCTAGGGATGTCATTTTCGATGAGTCATCATTCCCTGGCATAGGCGCAAACACCGAAATTGTTCCACTACATGCTGTCTGGCCAAATGAAGGGGGTGACATACCCGAAAGTGATGACCAGTGGCCACAAAATCCACCAGTACCTGACCCGGATCCTCAAAACCCAGCAGCTCAACCCCAACTCCCTCTTCCTGCACTCCAGATTCAACCAGTACACCGCGCTATAGCAGAACCCCTAGTTGCGCAAGGATCTCGCCCGATCCGAAATTCAAGAGTCATGGATTACGCTGAATTACTGGGATCAACTCGGCATACAACACACCCTGTCGCTCGCAGACAAGCCAAAGGTGGCCAAATCAACCAGGGAAACATCGAAGAAGTCAGAGAAGACGCACCTAGAAGGAGTGATCCACCCCAAATGGCGGATCAAGGGGGTGTAGAAAACAATAGCGGTGCGCATGATACCGACTCCAAAAATGTTGTCATAGGCGACGCCGACAAAGACAATGATACGCCGTCCGGCACTCACGTAATCAGTGACACCGACAAAGATAAAGATATGCTGTCTGGCACGCGCATAATCGGTGACACTGACATAGATCAAGATACGCTGTCCGGCACTCGCATAATCGAGTCAGTAAACTACGTGTATGGGATGATGCACGACTTTATCCCCCTCCTCGACGCTTTTGAGATCGCGTTCGACCTTTCCACTCAGCGAGCATTCGGAGCTGCCATGCACCCAGAGGATGCACCCAGTGGATGGAAAGAAGCGATGGCAGGACCAGACCATGACAAATGGATGGACGCCGCCCAGACTGAAATTGATGCACTCCTGGCGAATGGCACTTGGGAACTAGTCGAATTACCGGAGGGACAGCGCGCGATTGGCTCAAGATGGGTATTCCTTGTCAAACGCCAAGCAGACGGCACTATTAACCGCTACAAAGCCAGACTAGTTGCTCGAGGCAATAATCAACGCCCGGGTATCGATTACGATCAGGTTTTCGCACCGACCGCTCGGCTCGGAGTCCTTCACGCAATATTAGCACAAGCAGCCCTTGCTGGAGAATTCATTGAGTCTCTCGACATTTCAAACCCGTACCTCAATGGAGAGCTAGAAAAGGAATACAATGTTTATATGTGACAACCCGAAGGGTTCCAGAAGCACGCCGAGAACGGTAAACAATGGGTTTGCCGACTCATGAAAGGAATCTACGGACTCAAACAGAGTGGATGCCTATGGTACCACAAACTAAGCGAAACACTTGAGAGAATGGGATTCACCCAAATCAAATCTGACCCAAGCATCTATGTCTGGATCACAGATGACATACACGTCATACTCCTGGTCTTCATTGATGATATAATGGTCGTGTCACACGATCACTACAAGATCACCCTTATCAAGGACAATCTACAAAAATTCTTCAAAATAAAAGACCTTGGACTGACCTCATATCTCCTCGGCATCAAGATCAACTATGATCAGGCAAACCGAACACTGAAATTATCTCAAAGACAATACATCGTAAATATGCTTAACCGATTCAAGCTTACCGAGTGCAATCCAGTTTCTACACCAATGGATCCAGGAATCCAACTTAGCAAAGTGTTATGCCCAACAACCAAGTGCAAAACAGAAGAAATGTCAAAAATACCTTATATGAATGCCGTTGGTGCTCTCATATACCTCGCCATTGGCACCCGACCCGACATTGCATACTCTGTTGCCAAACTTGCACAGTTCAACACCAACCCTGGTCGAGGACATTGGCAGGCTGTGAAGCATGTGTTCAGGTACCTTAAAGGAACTATAGATCTCAAGCTCACTTACCGAGCCAGTGATCCTACATTTCCCCTTCACCACTTCATCACATACAGTGACTCTGACCATGCTGGATGCATCGACACTCGACGCTCCACCAGCGGATATGTAATCAAGATAGGAACGGGAGCAATCAGCTGGTCAAGCAAGAAGCAAGCGACAATTGTGCTCTTATCTACCAAAGCCAAATATGTGGCCTCTGTTGCAGCTGGAAAGGAGGTTCTGTGGATGCGGACATTATTAAAGGAATTACACTTTAATATTGACAATCCTTCACCAATAATGATGGACAATCGATCTGCACTGGCTGTCGTAAAAAATCCTGAGCATCACGGTCGGATGAAGCACATTGACATCAGCCACCATTGGATACGCCAAATAGTTAGAAACAAAGAAGTAGAGGTGCATTATATCCCAACGGGAGAAATGACTGCTGATATTCTCACTAAGGCGCTCCCTCGAATACTAGTCGAAAGACATCGTCTGGGGCTGGGGATCATGTGAATATTACATTGAGGGGGTGTATTAGAAGGTACAATGGATATTCTATTATCCGGCGCCCGCTTAGCTAAGTGCCAGCGAGCGATGGAGTTCCCTTTAATGAACTACCATCACTTGCAGGTAAGGCTATGATATACATAAAGTAGAACCATTAATAAACGAACTACCATCACTTGTAGTGATCTCGTGTGGTTAGCTTCCATGTTTATTAGCTTTTAGTCTACTCACGCTGCAGAGCTGTTGAATTTCAGTGGTGCTGAGCAAGGACAGTGGAAAGAGCAACTGTTTGGCTTGAGCAGAGGTAATGGCTCGTTGCAAACAGATGAGGAATTACAAAGCATGTGTGACTAATGTGACATGGCAACCAATGCTCAGATGCCGATCGAATCATTCCAACAAGAGCGCCCCGAATGCGGACCCGTACAGCCTGCATGCAATTTGTCAGCCTTTGCTTCTAAGGTAGAAGACAAACGGTTTCCGCTATAGTCACGTGACTCAAATGTCACATTCCACCATTTTGCACAAGGATCTGGCAACATCAACAAAAAAATTATTCTGAGACCACAGATCAATGGCATAGAACTATATGTACATGGTCTTGGTTTTACTTTTTGAAAAAAATCACTATTGCAAATGTAGTATATCCAAACTTTCAAACATCTTCCCAAAATTCATAATCACATTTTTAAGCAGTCTGACACTGTAAAAAATTTTTTGGTCACAAAATTTTTGCGCTGACATAAGCACCCATATAAGGAAATATTTCATATATAGAAAGACATTCCCACAGATAAGGTAGATGACATATGGATTCCACTAAGGTCACATGACTCAAGTGTCATATCCACCATTTTGCACAAGGATCTGGCAACATGCCAGATACTATTCTAGCTGAGTTGGACAAGGCTCATATTGTATAGTGTAGTACAATCATTTTTTCCAAAAAAATTGCCATCTTCTATAGCAGAATATAATTTTTTTTCAAAAATTTTTTTGGATGATGAAAATTTTTGCGCTGTGACCGTGACATTGTCACGCTCACGTGATGTAGGGGAAACCGTTTGTCTTCTACCTTACATACATGTGTAATACTGCTTCTTCCTCAGCGCCAAACATTTGTTTAAATATGGCGCCAAGCGATACCATGGTAATTACTAGCTTCCCATTGTCGCAATGTCTTCATCAAGCTACAAACCACCTTTCTTGAATATTCCCATCCCAGACGAGGAGCAGTTCTATTCGTTGAACGATCCTGCTATTGGAACGATTTACCCTCCGGTCTGTCCTTATGAGAGCATGAGTTTGTGGTGGCTGAAGTATTGGATAGGATGTTTACCCCCAGAATGCAGAGATCCCTCCTCTCTTCAAGTCTATCACTATCAGAGGCATCACTTTCAAGAACAGGATCTTTCAGGCGCATAAATTTTAGTTTACGCTGGTCATAATCATCCGCTGACAGTTTACTAGCCACCCATGTGCCAGTACAGCTCTGACAATGGACATGCGACAGATTGGCATCTCATCAATATAGGCATGAGTCTCGCAAGTTCTCGGCGTGAATTATAAATGTATTGAGCGGTGCTGATGCAAGTACAGGCTATTGCTATTCGTGGCATAGGCGCAATATGTATGGAAGCCACGGCGGTTGTGCCTAAAGGTACTTCATGTCCACCATTATCCTCCACTCGATACAACCATCTCATCTGATTTCACAATCAGGACGGATCTCCCCACAGGATGCTGGCCTTTGGACAGATACACAGATTGCCCCTTTGCAATGCATCATCCATTTCTCTCACTCAGGGGACCAAGATTGGTGTGCAGCTCGCCCACACAGGACGCAAAGCCTCCACGCTTGCCCCATGGGTTCGTGGCGACATGGCAAGGACAAGGTCGACTGGGCGAAGCATTGTGCTGGAGGACGAGCAGGGGTGGCCGGATAATGGTACGATCTATTTCGTCATTTAATGTGCTTCACTTGGACGTCGTTTTTTTAACATGCTTCATTTACTCGGCTTCTCCCCCACAAAACTATGGAAACTGTGTAATGTTATGCATGCAGTTTGGGGACCGAGCGAGATTCCATATGCGGATGACTTTCCAAAGCCAAAGGCGGCGATGGAAGAATACATGGATTATGTTGAAAATTCGTTCCTTGACGCCGTGGAGCGATGCAAGAAAATAGGCTGTGAGTCCTGACTCTTCCCTTCTATGCAGCCAAAGCTGATTCAGTCACCCTGCCACAGTCGATTTCATCGAAGTTTGTCGTCCTTTACCTGACACTGATTATACATTTATTTTTTTCTACAGCTTCACGGCGCCCACGGTTACCTCCTTCACGAGTTCCTTTCCCCGCTCTCTAACGTTCGTGCTGACAAGTGGGGAGGGCAGCCTCTTGAGAATCGCCTCCGTTTCGTGTTGCGTATCGTATGCACAGTACGCGCTGCATGGGACAAGCCGCTTTTTGTCAGAATTAGCGCGACCGATTGGGTAGAGGGGCCGGAACAGGTGGGTGTAATTATTTTAGGTTTAGCAGGCCGATTTTTTGTTTTTTATCTTTTTTTCCCTTTCTTATAGCACAATATGGTCGAATGTGCACCTTAGGTGGATGGGGAATGGAATGGAAGCAATGGGGAATAGAACAATCCACAGTTCTTGTCCAACACTTGAAGCAGCTCGGTGTTGATCTAGTCGATGTGAGTTCGGGCAGTAACTGGGAAAATCAGAAGGTCCCAATTGAGCCTGGATACCAAGTAAGTTTACCTCCCCCCCCCCTCCCTTTCCCCGCAAGCAACATACCAACTTTTTTCCCAACACCACTCCCTCAGGTTCCCTTTGCCGCCCGCCTCAAACACGACCATCCCACCCTCCACATCAGCTGCATCGGTCTCATCACGGACCCACATCAAGCAAACTCATACATAAAAGACGGTAAAGCTGACGTTGTTTTTCTCGGGAGGGAGCTCCTCCGCAAGGCAGATTGGCCTCTATGGGCAGCCCATGAGCTTGAGGTGGCTGTTAAAGTGGCAAATCAGTATGAACGAGGATGGATGATGATGTTACACGATCCGAAGACACACTAGACATGATATGTGTACAGCCGAGGTCATTCTTAGCCCTACATGTTTTAGAAATGCAGTTGGAATGTACATAGACACCTGTACCATGCATTATAGACCTCATTTGGCCCAAATGTAGCAATATGATAAAGAATGAATAAACAACAACGCAAATAGATCCAAGTCGATAATATGTTGCGATTATTAAATGTCCACATGTATCCACTATGGAAGCAATGGGGAATTAGCCAATCCACAGTTCTCATCCAATACTTGAAGCAGCTCAGTATTGATTTAGTTGATATGTGTATGGACGGTAACTGGGTTAAATAGAAGATCCCAATTGTACCTAGATACCAAGCCTCACTGAGTTGGTATGGCGGGGTGCTATGAAAAACTAGGATTGTTTTTCATAGCACCCCGCCATACCAACTCAGTGAGGAGGTTCACCCATCTCCTTCCATCCTTCCTGTCGGCCATATCACATCCAAATGGGTGAAACAGAAGATCCCAATTGAGCCTGGATACCAAGCCTCGCCGAGTTGGTATGGCGGGGTGCTATGAAAAACTAAGACTGTTTTTCATGGCTCCCCGGCAAACCAACTCAGTGAAGAGGTTCACCCATCTCCTTCCATCCTCTCTGTCAGCCCATATCATATCCAACTGGGTGAAACAGAAGATCCCGATTGAGCCCTGGATACCAAGTAAGTCTACCTCCCTCCCCCTCTTCCCTTTCCCCACAAGCTGTTGAAATTTTGGTGGTGCTGATCAAGGACCGCGGAAAGAGCAACTGTTTGGCTTTGAGTGGAGGTAATGGCTCATTTCAAACAGATGAGGAATTACAAAGAATGTGTGACTAGTGTGACATGGGCAACCAGTGCACAGATGCCGGTCGAATTATTCCAACAGAAGCAACATACCAACTGTTGTAATGGGCGCAGTAGTCTAGAGGCAAGAGCACTATGTCTGTCGCCTCAACCGTGCAATATACGGACTAAAACAATCCGGGTGAGAATGGTACAAGATGCTGAGTGGCATTATGTACCGTTTTGGGTTCATGCAATGTGAAACTGAACACGCAGTTTTTCACAGATATGCTGGCCAAAATATGCTAATTGTCACTGTAGATGTTGATGACCTTACTATGGCCGGTAACTTGAAGGACATAATTTGCAGATTCAAAGATGAGCTGTGTACTGTCCTCCAAATCAAGGACATGGGGGACCAACATTGGCTACTAGGGATAGAGGTGAAGTGCATGTGTGAAGAACGAACAATTTCATTCTCACAGTGTGTGTACATTGAGAAAATTCTCGAAAAGTTTGACCTACAGAACGCAAACCCCCTGGGAACACCGCTTGACCCCTACCATAAGCTTTCTATATCACAATCTCCCTCCACCCCCCGCCAATACAACAACATGTGCAATGTTCCATATAGGGAGGCTATAGGCTCCCTCATGTATACAGCATTAGGCACTCGACTGGACATCTCATTTGCAGTGTCCTTCTTATCTCAGTTCATGCAAAACCCTGGGAGACCGCACTGGGAGGCAGTCAAAGAGTCCTTCACTACCTAAAAGGGATGAAAGACATTTTACTCGTCATTGGTGGATCTCACAAAGGCTTGGAAGCCTTCTCGGATGTGGATTGGGCATCACAGGAGCACCTGCACTCTATATCCAGGTACATGTTCACAATTGACAGCGGTGCTGTTTCTTGGAGTTCAAAGAAACAACCAATCGTCGTGTTGTCAACGACCGAGGCCAAATATATAGCAGCTACACATGCTGCAAAGGAAGCGTTATGGATACGCATGTTTATAGCCGAAATTGCTTGACCACTCAAGAAACCAATTGCTATACACCTTGACAATATTTCTGCCATCACTATCACTAAAAATGATGAGTACCACCCATGCACGAAGCACATCGACATTCACTATCATTTTATATGTCACGCAGTTCAAGAAAAACTAATCCAGATAGACTATGTTCCTACAGATGATATGGCAGCTGACATGTTCACCAAGGCTCTTCCAAGACACAAGGTCTTGCATTTGAACGTGTTAGTTGGGCTGCGTTCAGCTTAAGGGGAGGTGTTGGGGATAATGCCAGTAAGCATTGAACGCAGGGTCACGTTGATGCTCCGGTCGGTAAAGCTAAGGGAATTAGTAATCTCAGTCATCGCTGACTGAGATTGCTAGCTAAGATGATGGGAATACAATAGTCTCAGTCAGCAATGACTGAGACAATATAAGAAGCAAATATCTAGACAGATATACCTCAGTGAATTGCCCTTTCACTGAGGTATGTACCGTAATATTTATTATGAGACTGTGTAAGCTAAATTCTATCTGTAGCTACTTGTCTCTAGGTATAATAATAAGAGTACTCAGTGAATTGCCCTTTCACTGAGATACTTGCCCAGGAGCCTCATAACCCTTTGCCTGTTGCATGTAGACTGTTTCCATGAGCAGGGCATTGAGATATGCACCATCAATGTCAGTTTGCTTGAGTTCCCAGTCATTCCTGACTGCTATGGTGGCTATGATGCATATGGCAGATAGTTTGGTGGTAGGGGAGAAGGTCTCAATGTAGTCCAGACCTTCTGTTTGTGAGAATCCTTGCACAATAAGCCTTGCCTTATGGGCTATGACCTTACCACTAGCATCGTGTTTGTAACGGAATACAAGCTTGCTGCCAACGATATTTGCACCATCCAGAGGTTTGACTAAGTCCCATGTCCTTAAGTCTGCATGCTGGCGTAGTTCCTGCTGTATGGATTCATTCCACTGCGGCCAGTTATTGTGGGAATGCGTGTCATCGAGGTTTGTCAGATCATCTCCAGCGTTATGCATCGCCGCTGCCATCATGTATTCGAAAGGGCAACACGCACCTTTTGTCTCACCAGCAATGCTGTCCTCAAATTCTGTCAGGGCGATGAGGGCAGCACCACCTGTAGGCATCGGTAGGCCTTGCAGATATTCCGGTGCATTTGGGAGTCCAGTACTGCTGCCTGTGCCATCGGCGATGCCACACATGTACGCAGACAGTTTTCGTGCACGATGCCCTCTGCCTAGTGGTACGTTGGTTGAGGAGTCCACGGCCTTGAATCCTTCGAGGGGGTCGATTTTCGCGAGATCGGTGGAGTCCAGCAGCTGCGGTAGTAGCTGTAGTAGCGGCGGTCGGCTCTGCAGGGTGCCGCTGATGGTCTGACTGCTTTGGGTGAGTGTAAGGGCAACTCACGCTGGTACTGATTCCTGGGCAACTGCCTTTCTTTTCATCTTCCTTCTTTTCCTTTTTCTTTGCTTTGGAACAGCAATCTGCCTTCATGTGTCCCTTTATCCCACATTTCCAACATTCTATGTCTGTCTTTGTAGTGCTAGAAGTGCCGCTGCGTGCCTGGGATTTCCCTCTGTTTTTCACTGCAGTAAGAGCATTCTCACTCGCTTTAAGTTATCACTCCTCAATAGCCAGGCATTCAAATTCATCGATCAGCATTCCAACGACTTGGTCTGGCTCGAGTTTCACCTTGGCATGTGATGCGGACATAGTGATTGTGTTTATCAGCAGGCAATATGATTTTGGGAGCGATCCAAGGATAACCGTGACTAGGTCATCTTCGTTAAGTGCAGAATTCATTCCGGCAAGTTGTTCCTGCATCTTCATGAGGGTTTCTAGGTGTGTGCAGAGATTAGACTCGTCCTCACACTTGAGCTCATACATCCATCACTGCATGTCCACTTTGATGGTGAGTGCCTTCTTCTCATGCTTTGTGCATACTGCATCCCAGACCTCCTTTGCTGTGGTCAGGTTCCTCACTTCGATGAGGACACTGTCAGGGACTGTGGTGAAGATTTGGGCCATGATTGTGGCCTCTCGCTGGTTGTAGTCATCCCAGTGTTTCTCCAGGTCATCCAGCTGTTCCTCCTCCTTGTCTGTTAGTACGTGACCTTTAGGGTAGGTTGGGATCAGAGGAGGGATTCTGGCAGTCCCTTCAAGGTGATGCTTGGCACCACAGGTTGATGCCAGTGTAGCTAATGTCTGACTCTTCCAGGTAACCCAGTTCGTGCTATCTCGGGCAAGCTTGGGGACGACAAATGACTTGGAGTTAGATGAAGACATATTAGGCTCTGTGGGGCCCATAACCTGTTGTAATGGGCGCAGTAGTCTAGAGACAAGTAGCTCAGTGAAAGGGCAATTCACTGAGTACTCTTATTATCATACCTAGAGACAAGTAGCTACAGATAGAATTTAGCTTACACAGTCTCATAATAAATATAACGGTACATACCTCAGTGAAAGGGCAATTCACTGAGGTATATCTGTCTAGATATTTGCTTCTTATATTGTCTCAGTCATTCCTGACTGAGACTATTGTATTCCCATCATCTTAGCTAGCAATCTCAGTCAGCGATGACTGAGATTACTAATTCCCTTAGCTTTACCGACCGGAGCATCAACGCGACCCTGCGTTCAATGCTTACCGGCATTATCCCCAACACCAACTTTTTTTCCCAACACCAACCCCCTCAGGTTCCCTTTGCCACCTGCCTCAAACACGACCATCCCAACCTCCACATCAACTGCGTCGGTCTCATCAAGGACCCTCACCAAGCGAACTCATACATGAAAGACGGTAAAGCCGATGTTGTTCTTCTCAGGAGAGAGAGAGAGAGAGAGATTATCAATTATAGTGCTTGAAGCGCTGAGCCCTTGTGGTGGACTTAAACTACAGAGAGAGACTGCCCTACACAGCAGAAATATTCAAGATGTTAAACTATTTTATAAACGGTTGTGCACCCTGCAGATTGGTCTGCAGGCATGCCTATCTAATAAAGCATGAGGGTGTGGCAGCAAAGCAAAATGACAGAAAAGAGGGGATTATCAGTAGACTGGGGTGTATAGTATTGACCGGGCAGGGGGGCACTAGAGGGCCAATCCCTCTGGGTAGAAGCTGGCAGAATATGAGAGCCAAGTCTGGAGGTGGGTGCTATGATACGTCAACGCGGTGCAGTGAACAATAGCGGGTGAAATGGGCTTAGTGTGGGTTTAGTCTTGCGGCGCAACGTCGTTATACTTTTCAAAGCGTCCAGTATCCTGAATGAAGCGTAAAGTCGCGGCTATTGTCTTTGGGTCTCTCAGCAGCTGGGGGATGGAGTGGGCGGCTTTGTCTGCTTTACGTCTGAGCTGCGCACGCTGTGTTGTATATCTGCGGCAGTGTTTGAGATAGTGCGCCAACGTCTCAGGCTGGCGGCAGCGTTTGCAGAGGGTGGTGTCAACCACCTTGATCTTTTTGGAGAAGTGGTTGAGGGAGCCGTGCCCCATGCGCAGTTGAACGATGATGCTGGTGGCGCGGCGTGGCAGAGAGCTTAGCATGTTGTAGACCCTCCGATTAGGTAAAGTCTTGTCGACCCTAGACATTTTCTGGAACCGAGGGGACTCGGACCATACCTTACGCCACCGTTGGGTGATGTAGCTTTTCCGGCCTGCTATGTAAACTAACAGTAGATTCAAGTGTTTTTGTGTCATGCCAATTGCTGTCCTCGCGCCTATAGCATACCAAATATGGCAGATGGCTGTGTCAGTGGCGTGGGAATGATTAGCGCCTGTGGCGGAGGTCTGTTTTGAGCGTCTGGCACTCTAGTGTCTGCTATGTATCAGTTGGGAATTATTAAGGCACCAGAACTACCGATGTTGCACGTCATGCCTGTGACACCGCGTGACGTTACGTGAAGCGGCGATATAGACACGGTCCAGTACCCAACTAACTGGTAAATGTATCATTCATATAATGCAATATGGAATAATGAAGAATAAAAGGAATACTTTGTAGTCGGAGACCAGAGGCCGGAATACCTGAATGTCAATCTCGAGACTTATCGGACGACCTATCGGATCACAAATCTCGCTTCCGAGATCCGTCGAACCTGATTGGCGGTGCCAACTACTGAGCGCTAGACCACGGGTCGAGACTGATCAAATCTTATCGACCCTGCAGGGACCGAAGATCAATTCACGTTCAGGGCAATTGTATTCAAATATCAGAAAATTACCCCGGCTTATGTTATATGAAACAGTGTCCTCAATATTGATCGTATTCTATGTAGTTCATTGCGAAAAGATGTTCAGATAATCCAGACGAGTACGATGAAGTAGGAGACGTTGTTGAGTCGGATGGTTCCAGATCCTCACCCACGTCTTGGACATTGAACTTCGTCAGAGGTTTCGGTTTGGGATGTAAAGAGGTTGAAATAACTTGATGTATATCGTGCTCCGAGTCTTCGTGTATTGATTTATCATGCTGTATTCTGAATTAAATTTAAGTCCTGCAAGTCCACTAGCAGGAAAACTCTACTCTAAAATTCTCCTTGGGACTCTTATTCGAACAAGTAGGGCGCTTGGGTGCTAGGAGACGATCTGTTATCTGGGTAAGACAGTGGAGGGGACTGGGCCAAAATTGGTGCACTGTCAAGGATTTGAAAGGACTAGAAACCGACTTCGCTATGTGGTACATCTGACGAAGGATAGTCTGATCTTTGTATATATCTATAATTTATGGTACAAGGATTATAGGTATATTCTATCCATATTTCTAAAATAAATAGGGTCAATAATGATCTCGGGTGTACATTCCATTTCTAGTGTGTCTTCGGAGCCTGTAACATCATCACCCATCCCCGCTCATACTGATTCGCCACCTTAACAGCCACCCCAAGCTCGTGGGCTGCCCATAGGGGCCAATTTGCCTTGCTGAGTAGCTCCCTCCCGAGAAAAACAACGTCGGCTTTACCGTCTTTGATGTACGAGTTTGCTTGATGCGGGTCGGTGATCAGACCGACGCAGCCATGTGGAGGGTGGGGTGGTCGTGTTTGAGGCGGGCGGCAAAGGGGACCTGAGGGAGTGGTGTTGGGAAAAGGTTGGTATGTTGCTTGTGGGGAAAGGAGGAAGAGGGGGGGAGAGGTAGACTTACTTGGTATCCAGGCTCAATCGGGATCTTCTGTTTCACCCAGTTACCGCCCGTACTCACATCGACAAAGTCGACCCCGAGCTGCTTCAAGTGTTGGACGAGAACTGTGGATTGTTCGATTCCCCATTGCTTCCATTCCCCATCGACCTAATGTGCGCATTCGACAATATTGTGCGGTAAGAAGAAAAGGCACAAAGGATAGGAAACAAAAAATCAGTCTAGTACACTTGAAAATAATGTCACTCACCAGTTCAGGTCCTTCTGCCCAATCAGTCGCGCTAATTCTAACAAAAAGTGGCTTGTCCCATGCAGCGCGTACTGCGCCTATGATACGCAACACAAACCGGAGGCGATTCTCAAGAGGCTGCCCTCCCCACTTGTCGGTGCGAACATTGGAGAGTGGTGATAGGAATTCGTGGAGGAGGTAACCGTGGGCGCCGTGAAGCTGTAAAAAATAAATTCATGTATAATCAAATTCAGTGAAGGGAAGAGGGACAAACTTCAATGAAATCGACTGTCGCGGCGTGACTGAGTCAGCTCTGGCTCCATAGAAGGGAAGAGTCAGGACTCACAGCCTATTTTCTTGCATCGCTCCACGGCATCAAGGAACGAATTTTCAACATAATCCATGTACTCTTCCGTCGCCGCCTTCGGCTTTGGAAAGTCATCAGAAAATGGAATCCCGGTCGTTCCCCAAACTGCAATGATCATCATGCACATTTCCACAGTTTTTTGGGGAGAAGCAGAGTAAATGAATAAAAAACAAGAACATTAAATGACAAGATAAATCGCACCATTATCCGGCCACCCCTGCTCATCCTCCAGCGCAACTCTTCGTCCAGCGTATCTTGTCCTTGCCATGTCGCCAAGAACCCATGGGGCAAGCGTGGAGGATTTGCGCCCTGCGTGGACGAGCTGAACGCCAATCTTGGTCCCCTGAGTGTGTGAGAAATGGACGATGCGTTGCAAAGGGGCAATCTGTGTATCGGTCCAAAGGCCAGCATCTTGTGGGGAGATCCGTCCTAGTTGTGAAATCAGATGAGATGGTTGTGTCAAGTGGAG
>QLPI01009224.1:0-25098 GCA_003314275.1 Chroogomphus rutilus
TCCCAGCATCAACAGGGACATTTACAATATCCTAGTTCAACCAATAGCCCAAATGAAAACAATGTTGGAATCAGACATTTCTGGCATTACCGATGACGTGTCCTCTACATAGGATACATTTGTTTTTTCTTCATTGTTTTATTTTTCTCATTCTTCTATTTATCATTGTCTCAATCACTGCGCATTTCCCATTGTAATATTCCACAATGTCGTAGTATAAAGAGCAGTAGACAGTTTGTCTCCCCTCAGTCGCATTACCAACGACTGAGGTGAGACATTTAGTTTTTCTAACCTAGATACGCTGTACTGATGCGTCTGTAGATATTATTTAGGTATTAATGAATTAAATAGTCGCATTACCAACGACTGAGATATTATTTAGATTTCTAGAAACAAAGACGATAGAACAGACACTTTTTTTTACTCCCTATACCCAGAAAAACTCTTATCCTCTAGTTTCGCTGCCGTCACCCAGTCAAGACATCAAAAGCTCCTTCTGAGCCAAATTCCTTGCAAACCGTGACCTGGCTCTAATTTGTGGACCATAAGCGAAGAAGATAAACGGAACAATGGCCAGCACAGCTGCAATTATTCCAAATAGCGTCGAAGCCCATTGGAACGTCAGACGGTCGTACATCTGCCAAGCATGTCAGTCACGCGTGATACCACATTCTGCAATCCACAGCCTACCTGATTCGTGATTAAAGGGAAAATGGTGCCTATGATGTTCCCTTTTTACAAGTGCATCCCAGTCAGAAGTGTGGAATAAGTCCGAACAACGAAACTGACTGAACAGATTCTGCCCCGCCATGGCAGATGATGCGTAAACGGTATACGTATCCGCAATGTATGTGAAGACCGCGAGAAATATAATGAACAGCGATGTGATGAATGCGCAAGTCCCAACCATTGGGCCCACCCAACTGCTAGATGCCGTCCATGCACAAATGAAACAACCTGAGAACGATGCGGTCAGGATAACATAGAAAGTATGTTCCATGCAACTTACCTATGGGAAACAATATAGATCCCACCATTGCTGAGTACAGCCGAGCTTCCGGACCTCTTTTTCCTACTTTACGCCTTGAGATAATTATTAGATTAGTAGAACAAAAGGAAATTACGAATGGAACGAACAAATAAAGCTTTTCTTGATAGAGGTTCAAGAGGAACCCGACCAAAGAACCAATGCTGCCAGTAGACAGTTCAGAGACAAAAAATCTGCGACTGGGTTATTGCACTTACAACATTGGTAAGAAAGCTAACCCCACTTGGCTGTCAGAGAAGTGATAAAACGTCTTGAATATGATGGGAATAGATCTAGAGAGGAGGCATGTAAAAAAAACCAACCAAGGAATCTGAGAACTCAACTCTAATTGGCTATATAATACTCCCCACCTACCCTGGATTCTAAGACCCATTGCGATGAAAGAAGTTTGGTTACTTACGCCAAGCCGATCCAAAGCTATAAACATCAATATCAGAATTGAAGTGGAACGGTGAGGGATGATAGTCCCACACTGAAACTGAGAACCACTGGTTCTGTGCAGAGAAGGTCTGCTCGAGATCAATACTCGTACAATGATAAATTCTGAACAGAGATGGACATACAAATTGGTCGTGTGCACGATATATACATGAGGTGTTTGAGACTCGGATTCTCATCTTCAACCCTAGCACGATATCGATTATCTCCTGTCTGCTTGCGTAGTTTCTTCGCTTCTCGAGTCAACAATACCCCTACTTAGTAAGAGGGCAAAAAAAGTCAAATCAAAGACCACGAAAAAAACAAATTAGTGACTTCTCGCTAACCTCGAGTCTCTCTCAAGGCCACGATCACTAGTAATACATATGACGCAGAGACGCTGGTTGGTGAAGAGATTATTATATGGTCGCTACGGGGAAATTTTGGGAACAAAAATCATGACTGGGCTTACATGAATTGAGGCCATTGAATCCAGCGCCACTGCATCCGCGGATTCTGTTCGATCCAACCAGAATAAACAGGAGCTAGACCTGTGAATCCAAGCACAACGAGCGAAAATATAGACATAGCCAATCCACGTCTGCGGGGTGAAGTCTATGAGATTCCCACTCTCTTGAGCCAGAGAAGAATAAATGAACGGACTCGGAGTATCCCCATATGTCAGTGATTAACCCACCACCCTAATAGGTAGGGTATGAACATGAGTTATTGGCGGTTAGGTTGTATACACACCATGATAGCACTAGTCGAGGCAGATGCTCCAGAAATGAAGCGAGCAAGGATCACAATCGCAATATTTTTGGATCTAAATCGAGTGTAAGTTGAGTGTGTCAATAGTAACACATCAAAGACCTTAGTGTTAGTTACGCACAATGCTATCATGAGGTGTGCAAGGGAAAAAATAATACTTGAAATCACAAACACTGGCCTTCTACCGACTTCTTCGCTGAAAGCTGCAGTGAACAAAGGAATGATACCCATACCGAGAGCGTATATGCTAGGAGTGTTTTTGTGTCAACGGGGCGTCCATTATTTCACAAAGAAAGTGGCTTGACACACCCAAATGCAAACGCAGCTTGTTCTGTGGAGCAATT
The DNA here is from genome assembly GCA_003314275.1 of Chroogomphus rutilus. Classification (NCBI taxonomy): domain Eukaryota; kingdom Fungi; phylum Basidiomycota; class Agaricomycetes; order Boletales; family Gomphidiaceae; genus Chroogomphus; species Chroogomphus rutilus. Next base: position 2,581 of record QLPI01009224.1, read on the forward strand.
CAGATCCTTGCGCATGGAAGGAATACCCATCGAGAAGCTAGATGCAGCGCTGGCTAAATTTAACTTGATTTAGTTTGACGATTATGAGACATCTCAAAAACTCACAACTCAAAGCAGAAGAACAGCATGTCACAATGGTCAATATCCACTTGCTGAAGTGAGAGGCATTCATAGGATCTCGAGGGTCATTTTCCTTGAATTCTATCTGTAAACAACATCAGTCCATTCCTCTTTTATACCATTTTTACTACAACCTAGAACGTACATATATGGGGGAGTCCTTGTCCTTTGTGGATACTGCCAGGGAGTCCCCTGAGGACGCTTTCTCCTCGACATCACCTTCTTTGATGAATATTTCGGTTGGTAAACCTGAAAGTTTGAATCCTTCTACCAACGGCGGCAAGGACATTGAGAACAAGAGCAAACTTACAGCTGGAGTGGACCTGGGGTGGAGATTTATGGTCCCCATAAGCAAGCATCCATCGATATTCATGCCTTGGTTGATTATATTTATTTTATCATTCCCGATATGCGGACAGCTTGTAGTAGAGGTTGTCGCTACTACTACTGACTTGCGGGTGAAAAGGGAGATACGGAAATGCGGTATGTAGGGGATGATTCATGTGTTTACTGCGTTTAAAGATTCATCAATAACAGCGTCTTCAATGAAGCACGAGAGCAGTGACCGTACTAGTATGGTACAGGTTTGGAAATTGAGTACAAAGGTTAAAAAGGTAGTATCATGTGTGAGCGCGAATTGTTCGCACAAATGCAGAAGAAGTGAAGCCATATAGAAGAGCCAGAAGGAGAAACGGGAAGGAAAGTTTAGGTAAAGATATCTAAGTTGAGTTCATGTAGATGTGGCGCGGAAACGTATGCATAGACTAAGTTCGTCCTAAAGGCTACATACCAACACTGCCTTCGGTATAACCCATGCATTTGCATTTTGGTATATTGAACACATTCCACTAATGCAGCTGTCTTACTGTAAAGACCAAAGCAGATAGGACATGAAAAAAGTCCAGTCAACAGATTTGGCAAACTCAAATTCATTTGAAACCTTTGGTGAGAAGTATCATTATATTTATATTTACGCTTGAGCATGCGCAACTATGGTTGCGAGCCAAGCCTAAAAGGCGGCTAACTGCAAGCCGGTACAAAATCAGCCGTTTGCTATTCACAAAATCATAGATTTTTTGTTAGATAATTAAACCTTTGATCATTAAAAATAAAAATAAGCAAAGTTTGACAATGGCACAAGTTTCTGATGGTTTTCTTGATAAGCCAAACTTGTAAACTTCTTTCAGAAATAATAAAACAAATGCAGGACATGCTTTTTCATGGTGTTCACAGGATGGGATGATGCTAACAAAATGTAAAAAATTGCCACTGAGAGCAAATTGTATAGTAATAAACAAGATCTTCTAAGTTATTCTCATGGTAGCTCGTATGTGGACAAAGATGGTAGAATTGGTGTTTAATTATGATTTTCTGCTCTAAACAAAACTTAAGAAGAAATATAGTAAACTGGAGACATGCAATATGAGAATGTGATAGTTGATTTAGGGTATAAGAAAAGGGAGGAGTCTCAATGATAAATTTTGCTCTCATTGCCAAAGGCATAATCAGAATACCAGTGCATATGAAACCACAAATGAGAAGGGGGGGACATCTTCCCATTGCTATTCATAAGGCTGGTATGAATGGAACCCAATCTTACATCAGACAACTGTACAGGATCTTCTCACTACATAGTGTCCCCAGCAAGTTAATGTTTCTTCTGTGTAGAAATCTAGATAGATTTGCTCAGTCATGTAAGTAGAAACATGACTGTATTATGCCTAGATAGATTTGCTACAACAAAACTGTGCATAAGTCAACATATAGCAGGCAGTATAGAATGTGATTCTTTATGTATCCATGCAACCAAAATAGCCAGAGTCAGTATACCCTAATGAAATGAGTTGCAACTAACCAGGGAGGCTCAGCTTCTTGTAGAAGATGATATATTATAGTCCAAGTACCTAAATAGGGACTAAAGAACAATATTAGTCCTGGTAGTCTATGCTATGAAGGTGTCAAGTGTTGGTAATGCCAAGGATGCTAGCAGGGAGTGGCCAAGTCCTGCAGGCCAAAAGTAGTGCCTTGGCTTCAACGTACTTGTGCATTGTGCCCTACTCTCCATGCATGCCACCAATTTGGAACAGAAGGGATACTCGGGAGAGTTCTGAAGGTGCCGTCCTGAGTAGAGGACTTTACAGGGAAAAGGGAAGGTAAGGGGCCTAAATCTAGTCAATACCCAGAATGAGGGAGTATGTACATGCATGTCCTACTTATATAGGTTAAGAAGCAACATGTGGAATAAGGAATGTGGGACAATTGTAAGGGCAACCCTTCAGCGTCGACTGAAGGTATCTCACAGAAGAGCTAAGCAGGGGGAATCTGAAGTTTAATTATCACTACTACCTAAGTACATGTAGGGCTCTCACCTAAGCAGGGGGAATCCGAAGAGGAAAGTCTAAGGATCCCACTGCTGGTGAACCTCTTTTATACCCTTTATGTAAGTGGTCTGTGCACTAGCTTATAAATCAATATATCGGAGTCTGTAGAGCCGACTTCCTGGTACTAAGTCTGAGGCTAGGGTGCTTATTCCGGGTTCCAGTCATCGTGCTAAGATTATTCCTATCTCCCACTTGGTGGTCCCTCGGACCTGGGTCTCCTGGCCTCGGAGTTGGGGGGAGTCTGAGATAGGGCTTCGGAGTTGGGGGAAGTCCTGAGATAGGGCTTTGGACTTGGATCAGGACTCGGAGGGGATCATCCTCTGACATCAGTGGTCTTTCGGACTCTGGTCTCTCATCCTCGGAGTTTAGGTGGAGTCCGAGATAGGACCTCGGACTTGTCATCAGGACACAGAGAGGGTCATCCCCTGACATCACCCCCTCTCTATGGTGCAGCATCCTCGATGCATTGGGAAAAAAAATTTAATCCCTCTGCGGAGCATCTGGCCCGAGCCTGAGTCATTGCTGAGAGGCCCACAGGTCCTCACACTCCTAGGGTGCCACTACCCCCTCTCTAGGATTCCGCTACCCCTTCTCTAGCATTTTACTACCCCCTCTCTAGGATGCAGCCATTCCGTATGGGAGAAATAGCAGCATCGGTGTACAGGAGATAGAGATAGGGCAGATCAAAAGGTGCAAGGGTGCGAGGAGGCAGGTGTATGGGAATCAGGAGAGCGGATCATCCAGGATTCGGAAGGTAGGACGGGCAGAATCCAAGGAGCGGAAATGATGCAGGCACGAGCGTGGACAGAACATAGATGCACAGGGTGTCAGCAATGGACAGGTGGAAAACCGGGAGGCAGACACACAAGGATGTGAACGGATGTCGTCCGGAGCGAGCGGCGTCGGTCAGAGCAACGATGATGGGTGCATGAGCACGAGTGCGGAAATCGAACTGCGCAGTGAGCGTGGCTTCCTGGTACATTCCAGAACTGGTGGCAATGGTAGGGGACGGTTGCAGGAGGCGGACAGCACTCGGACGCATAGGGACACGAGCGGACGAGCAACAAAGGCATGCGTGCGAAAATGTGGGGTGGACGCATGCAGTATCGGGAGCGGACGGCTGGGGTATGGGTGTCAGACGCGCAGGGACGTAGCGCCAACAAGACTGTATGAGGGGCGACGACCATGATGGGCGCACGAGTGCAGATCGAGCATCACGGATTCCTGAGACACTTCTGGAGCCGGCAGCGGTGGTAGGGAGTAGTCGTGGAGGCATCGCGTCAGTGTTGCAGACGATGCCTATGCGATACCTGGGAGAATGGGGGTCCCCGCAGCCAGTCCAGTTGTTGGGGAATGTGGGTTACAGGCGGGTACACAGGCATCACAGGGGTGCATCACACATGCCCAGATGGTTCGTCACAGAGGTCCGGGGATGCGGCATGTGAGGGCAACGTGACTAGCAGGCTGTGCGTATGCTAAGTCGCGCATCGCCCAGGCATAGGCGACGTGCTGGGCACCGGGAACGAGTGTGGGGGCACTGCCTCGAGGTCACTGCACAAGGACAAGGCTGTGGGCATTGCTGGCGACGAGCGGGTCACGATATTTTGCCCACCTCTGCCACAGCAAGTGACGGCGGTCGTGCAGTATGGTCAGCGTGATGTCGAATGCAGGCTTGTGTTGCCTCAGTGTAGGGACATTATGCGTGGGGCAGCGACGACCGCACGGTTGGGCAGAAAGCGGGTGCAAGGGCGGATTGAGCTGCGCGACGAGTGCGGCTTACGTGATCTCATAAGGGGTCGATGGACATCATCGCGGTGCCACGTCGTACGTGCCTAGGTAGTTCGTGACAAAGCCTGGGGACGTGTCATGCAGGTGCAACACGACTATGCGGTCAAGGCGAGACGGTCAAAACGTGCAAATCGGTTGACTGTGCATGTGCTGGGTTATGCGTTGTTCGAGTGTAGGCGACACGTTGAGCACCAAAAGCGAGTGGGGGGGGTGCAGGTGTGTAGCTCGTCATTGGAACTTGACGGCTACCCGGTTACTAATGTCAACTTCACCCTCGTCCTCGTCCATGTCTCATGCAACGATGAGCGGTGGCGTGGAACGACTGTGGATGCCGCCTCGGGGTGTAGGACTGCACGGCTGAAAAAGCAACAATGCATATGCACGGCATCATGGCATGCGCCCACAGTGCACGCGGTGGCGACTGGCCCATCTGGGGGTGGGCAGAGAGAGGTGGCACTGGTGAGAACACGAACATGGGCAGTCAGGCAGAAGAGCCTCATTATGTCGGGGGTGGCATGCCAGCTCGTTTGTGATGAGCAGGTTGCGATGTTCCACCAATCTCGGCGGCACCATGTTCGACGGAGAGCAGGCCATACGTGGGGTTCCATGCACAACCGAGGGCAAGATTCAAGGCGTCATGTGGGTGACAGCCTTGAACGATGGCAGTAGGGAGACGATCACAGGGTCACTTGAAAGTAGGCCCCACGGCTAGAGGAGGTCATGGGTATGGCGTACATGTCAAGTGCCAAGTCGCATCGTTTCGGTGCAAGCCCCCACATTGACCGGCAGGGACGAGCGGGAGCGTGTGCATGTAGTCCCTCATCGGCTGCGACAGGGGCGAGACTTGGGGGCCACCTGGATGCACCATGAGGCGATGGCAGTTGGGAACAAGTGGGGTGATGGTGGCACGTTGCTGGGCCCTGTGATGCTCATTTGCAGCCCTTGGAGTTGTCAAAAAAGGGGCTGCGATGAGGGTACCCTCGCTGGGGCCGATGGAGAGGGTGGGGAGGATGAGCAAACATTGGGGAAGCTGCGATCGCACGAAACAGGGTCCCACCTGCATTGAGGTACGTATGGGCGAGTGCGCCGGGCAAGCCGTTCGTTGCGATTATCAGGTGGCAGGTTCTGCCCCATACGTCAGCGAACAGACGCATGAAGGGGAGGCGAGAGAATGGGGCGATTGGAGCTCGTTTTCGTGTGGCATGAACAGCGCAGCGAGTGCAGCCTTTGCGACCTCTTGGTACACTGCGATGGGGGCAGTCTGCGTCGGCGTGGCCATTGGTGCATGTGCCTCAGGGCCTTGCAGCGGTAGTCGCCTCAATTGATAATCTGCGTCTTGACCGCATCCTACATGCAGATGTTGCCTCAGCGTGCGAGAGTTGCATGTCTTTGCTCTCAATGGGCCCGGTGCCTCACATAGGCTTGCCCATCGGCAGCTTACACATGCAGAGCTCCTTTGGCATGAGGGCATCCCAGGCGATGGCGGAAGAGCCTTGTCATGAAGGGGCAGTGCGCGTCGAGGTGTCAGTGTCATGCCTGGGCATGTTGGGGGTCGTACGGTGCTTGTCAAACTGCATTCGAGGGGTGGCACCTGGAAGAGGTGCTCACGCATGCCCATAGCGCATATGGCAAGGGCTGGCCCATCTGGGGGTGATTTAGAGGAGGCAGCATCGGCGGTGTGCAAGCACCATCGATGCACAAGGAGCGAGTGCGGTGGTGATCGGTGCTGTGACTCGCACAAGCGTGTTAGGAGGGGCATAGCTTGCATGGATTTGCCAGGGGATGGGAAGAGGGTGTAGGGCATTCCATCATGGACATGGTGTCAGCACACTGGGCGTCACCTGGTGCTCACAATGCGAGGAGAGAATGCAGATCGAACTGCGTGACGAGCATCGTTTATGCGACCTTTTGGGGCGGTCCTAGGAATAGCGGTGGCAGCAAGAGATGATCGTGGGGGTGTGGGTCAGAACATCATGGCAGCAGGACCGACCATGGAGACATTGCTTCAGGGCCGCTAGACGAGAAATGCTGCCGTGGGTGCCACTGCATCCCGTTGTCGAACGAGGGGACGCACTTGAACGCAGTGCACCAGGTGGGGGCTCAGACAGGACGATGGCGGCAGTACGGATCTCGAAGGGGGTACATGCAGCAACAACTTCTCGAGGGGGCGTCTATGCATTCGTGGTCCATGTGGATCACTCAGTGACAAGCGGTGGCAGGGGCAGCGTCATTTGGCTGTCGTCGGAATGCACTCTCGTGCAACTATGAGTGACGGCGGGGAACGACCGCAGTTACGCCACCTCAGGCTCGCTGCACAACTCCACAAATGTAGGTGCTGCCTGGCTGTGCTCAGAAGGCCGCATGCAGTGTCGGAGGGGATAGAGGGGTCCCTGCGGTCAACTGACAGTTGGGGGCATACCGCATGACATCACTGTTCATGGAAGGGATCGCAGTTCCAGGCGGACTCAGGCATGTCCATGACGAGTGGATTGTGGTGCCTCGTCGACTTCTGCAATTCCGCATTCAATGGGGGGCAGGCCATATGGGGTCTTCGCGAGGGACAGTGCGAACTTCAGGGAATTGGACTTGTCACAGACAAGCAGATTAGAAGGGGGGGGGCTCTCCAGGAGCAGATGCACGTCTGCCGAGACGTGTAGGGTTGTTGCCGCTAGCCTAAGGTGGGTTGGAAGGCGGATGCAGCGGTGATGGTGGGGGTATACTCGGCGAGCGCGTCATACACATCAGCGGTGTCGCTGATGAGTCCAAGGTACGGAGCCTGTGAAGTACAACTAGGATGGAGAATAGGGGTGCTCACTTGGTCGAGCACCGGCCGGTTTGTTGTTCATGTCATCTGTATGGTAGCTGCTGTAGGGTTCCGTGAGGGACTTCTGGCCAAGGACAGGGAGTCGCGGCGTGAAGAGTCATGCTGTGGTGGAGAATCGGATGAGAGAAAGCACGCAGGTGGTCGGGTTTGAGAACACGGGTGTAAGGTGGGTCATATGGGTCATAGAGTAGCGTAGGGGGGTCGTTCGGCATGTAGATATGCTGGGTAGTCGGAATAGAAGAATGCGAGTTTTAGAAAGTGTTAGGGGGTGTTGAGGGTTTATAGCGTCGCCTTGGCCTTCAGAGGGCGGTGCGCTCTACCGACTATGTGGTGGTTTACAGTGTTGCCTGAAGCGGTCCACTAAGGCTCCATTTCCTCTGTCATTTCTGTGCTAGTGCTGTTCCCTCTAGTAGGTACAAGTGCGCTGTTAGGAACAGGACAGATTCGTCTGGAGTGTGAGGAGGGAGGGAGTCAGCCGTCAAAATCTCTCCACGAGGACATCACTCGCTGGATCAAAGTGCGCGGCCGGCCCCTCAGTCCTTATTGGGTGAGACTTTCCTGCTGTAAGGGCAACCCTTCAGCATCGACTGGAGGTATCTCACAGAAGAGCTAAGCAGGGGGAATCCGAAGTTTAATTATCACTACTACCTAAGTACATGTAGGGCTCTCACCTAAGCAGGGGGAATCCGAAGAGGAAAGTCTAAGGATCCCACTGCTGGTGAACCTCTTTTATACCCTTTATGTAAGTGGTCTGTGCACTAGCTTATAAATCAACATATCGGAGTCTGTAGAGCCGACTTCCTGGTACTAAGTCTGAGGCTAGGGTGCTTATTCCGGGTTCCAGTCATCGTGCTAAGATTATTCCTATCTCCCACTCGGTGGTCTCTCGGACCTGGGTCTCCTGGCCTTGGAGTTGGGGGGAGTCTGAGATAGGGCCTCAGAGTTGGGGGGAGTCCGAGATAGGGCTTCGGAGTTGGGGGAAGTCCTGAGATAGGGCTTCGGACTTGGATCAGGACTCAGAGGGGATCGTCCTCTGACATCGGTGGTCTTTCGGACTCTGGTCTCTCATCCTCGGAGTTTAGGTGGAGTCCGAGATAGGACCTCGGACTTGTCATCAGGACTCAGAGAGGGTCGTCCCCTGACAACAATAAGGTATGCAGAGCATGTGGGGGTATTGTCCACAATGAGCAAAAATAGAATAAAGGAATGTAAACAGGAATAGGACAATGAAAATAGAATAATAGGAAACCAAGTGACTTGCATGCAGCTTGGACACTTGTGCGTGGATGTAGTCTGACTGCTTGGTCGGCACTGCCGAATTACTGGACACTCGGTACGTGTACTTGACAGAAGGATCATACTCATGGCTCAGCTTCTTGTAGAAGATGATGTATTATAGTCTAAGTACCTAAACAGGGACTAAAGAATAATATTAGTCCTGATAGTCTATGCTATGAAGGATCATACTCATGGCTCAGCTTCTTGTAGAAGTGTTAAAATCTACATGTCAGGCACTTATTATAATACAAACTCCAAACGATTCTGGAGGGCTTTTCAAAGGGGCTAGAACTTCTGTAGTTGACAAAGGGTCAAAGGTTGTAAGATCAGATTATCATAAAGGTAGAAGTAGTGGATGGTGGACGATGAAGTGCTGGAGCTTAGGATGGTGGTCGACTTATGATGAAAACTGAATGACTAGTCATTGCAGGCATTCACAGTCAGAGGGACTTGGCTTCAACTTATGTGTTGTACCCTCCTCGATCATCTGTCTGTCAGGGGACGACCCTCTCTGAGTCCTGATGACAAGTCTGAGGTCCTATCTTGGACTCCACCTAAACTCCGAGGATGAGAGACCAGAGTCCGAAAGACCACCAATGTCAGAGGACGATCCCCTCTGAGTCCTGATCCAAGTCCGAAGCCCTATCTCAGGACTTCCCCCAACTCCGAAGCCCTATCTTGGACTCCCCCCAACTCCGAGGCCCTATCTCAGACTCCTCCCAACTCTGAGGCCCTATCTCAGACTCCCCCCAACTCCTAGGCCAGGAGACCCAGGTCCGAGGGACCACCGAGTGGGAGATAGGAATAATCTTAGCACGATGACTGGAACCCGGAATAAGCGCCCTAGCCTCAGACTTAGTACCAGGAAGTCGGCTCTACAGACTCTGATATGTTGATTTATAAGCTAGTGCACAGACCACTTACATAAAGGGTATAAAAGAGGTTCACCAGCAGCGGGATCCTTAGACTTTCCTCTTCGGATTTCCCCTGCTTAGGTGAGAGCCCTACATGTACTTAGGTAGTAGTGATAATTAAACTTCGGATTCCCCCTGCTTAGCTCTTCTGTGAGATACCTCCAGTCGATGCTGAAGGGTTGCCCTTACACTGTCCCTAATTTCAGAAAGGCAGAGAAAGAAAGTGTGGTCACTAAGTTGGAATTAAGCCTCTATTGCCCAGTCAAAAAACAAGGGAAGAAGGAAATACAAGGGACAAATAGAAACAAAAGAACAAGGGGAACAAGTTACTCAGGAACTCCAGAGATGCCTGCTGCAGAAATGCAGGATTGTGGGACTATGGAATTGCAGGATCCCAGGATAGCAGGATGGTGGATAGACCAGTGGAAGATTAGTTTCTTAACGGTATGACCAGGAAGGTGGCAGAGGCAGGTGGATCAGTACCATGGTTGCAAGTTAGATCAATCTAGGGTATGGACTATAACAGTATCCCCCCATTAGGACTGAGCCCTTGAGTTCCAGCACTTATTGTGATGGTAATTAAGATGGACATGATCATAGGAGGAGTGAAGGCATCTTGGGCATTGATAGGTATTCAATAAGTGCTTGTGATCCATTGAGCTATCAAACAGGCTTCTTGGTCCAAGAGGGACTTCCCCCTTAATAGAGAATGAGAACCCATCTATCTTCAGAGAGTACACCCATCTTATCCTCCAAGAATGGAGGAGAGCAGAGGAGGAGGTGTGGAGGGAAGCTGAGGAGGATTTGCAGAGGCTGAGAGTGGAGGAGGAAGAGTGGAGGAGAGCAGAGGAGGAAGAGCAGAGGAGAGTGGAGGAAGAAGAGTGGAGGATAGAGGGGCCCAGTAATCCTGCAAGTGTGTACTTCCCTACTATTCCTCCCCCTTCCCCAGTCTTCATAGTGGACTCTCAAAATCCTTTACTGTGAGCCATCAATGCTTCTTCACATGCCCAGGCTGAGTGAATGATCACATTCAATGGTCAGAGGCTGAAAATTGCCATTCCCATGTGGGGTCTTCAGGTGGGGTCTGTCGAGTCTGGGGGTACTTCAGATGACCAGATGTCTGAGGCAGAGAGTTTGGCCATGCTGGATGGTGATAACTTGGGGTTGTTGGCCATTGGATAGGATCCAGGAGGACATCTCTTACTTGGGTTGTGCACTAGACTGAATTGAAGGTTGACTGGCTTGTCAGGCCAAGGTAACAGAGAGTTGCATGGAGGCCTTGAGGCAAATCAGACATGTCCTAACTCTGATATTGACAGTGTTAGTGGAGGAATGGGGTTTTCTATGTGGGCATCAGAGCAGTTCAAGGCTGCCATGGGTGGAGGATGTGAGGGATGTAACTGGCAGTGGGTTTGATGAGCCTGCTCCCATGTATGAGGCTAATTAGATGCCCTGACATTATAAAAATGTTCTCCTATTCTAATAGAATAACTTCAGGGGAAAGCCTTGTTGATCAGATCCATGGACCTCGCTTGTGCAGTTCTGTACAGTGGAAGTTGGAAACCAGTTCTGTTGCATGGGATAGTTCTGTTATGGGGAGCCAGGAGGTCTCATCCTCTGTTCCTTCATACCCCAACCACTTGAACCCAATACTGGAGTTGACACTTACAGCACCTATCGAGTTTTGAGTCTAGAATTTCTGATATCTCATATTTAGGTTCTCTGTCAATTTCTATGGGTGGTTGTGGTAGCATTATATGGTTTGTGAAGGGGTTGGGGGTTGATGGTTCCAACATGGAGATGTGGAAGATGGGGTGCATTGACGTCATGTTTTCTGGGAGACAGGAGTGTAAGATACCAGTCCTACTTGGGCTATTACTTTGTACAGTCCTAGATACTTCTCAGATAGTTTCTTAGATGGCCTTGTTGTATGGATATTGTCAGATTTAACAAAAGCTTTATCTCCAATTTTAATTTCTGGTGCCTGAGTGTGATGATGGTCCATAGATGCAGTGTAGCATTGTTATGCCATGGATATGTTTTTTCAGAGTTCTTGATGCAGTTCCTCTCTACAGCAAAGTTGTAAGGGCAACCCCAGTGGGGCCTGAGAGCTGTCACATAGCACCTAGCAATGGGGAGAATTCCTAAGTTCAGTTGCTCATCCATATATACAAAGGGAGGGGACTAGGGAACGGCACGGGTCACCCATGGGTCAAATGTGGGTGACCTGCACCTGACCCATGGGAAACCCGAACCCGTCAACCCATGGGTTTTTTCCCATGGGTCGGCGGGTGTCGGGTGCGCGCCGCACCCGCACGCGTGCGGCGCGTACTGCACATACGGCGCGTACTGCACATACGGCGCGTACTGCACATACTGCGCGTACTGCGCGTACTGCACATACGGCGCATACTGCGTGTACTGCACATACGGCACGTACTGCGCGTACTGCACATACGGCGCGTACTGCACATACGGCGCGTACTGCGCGTACTGCACATACGGCGCGTACTGCACATACGGTGCGTACTGCACATACGGCGCGTACTGCGCATACGGCGCGTACTGCGCATACGGCGCGTACTGCGCATACGGCGCGTACTGCGCATACGGCGCGTACTGCGCATACGGCGCGTACTGCGCATACGGCGCATACTGCGCATACGGCGCATATGGCGCGTGTGGCACATATGGTGCATACGGCGCATACGGCATGTACGATGCGTACGGTGCGTACGATGCGTACGGTGCGTACGATGCGTACGGTGCATATGACGCGTACGGTGCGTACGACGCGTATGGTGCGTACGGCACGTACGACGCGTGCGGCGCATACGACGCGTATGGCGCATACGGCGCGTACGGCACGTGCGGCGCGTACGACGCGTATGGCGCATACGGCACGTACGACTCATACGGCGCGTTCGTTGCATTCGTGGTGTCGCATGCGCGTACGGCGCTTTCGTCGCGTTTGGGGCATCGCGTTCGTGTCGGCGCATGCGCATACGCGTAAGTTGTGTTCGTGTCGGAGTTGAAGCCCCGGGTTGGGCCCGGGTCACGGGTGCTCGCGGCTTGACCCGCACCCACACCCAAGGACACCCGACCCAGTGACCCGTGCGGGTTGGCCTGACCCGTGCATTTCCCTAGAGGGGACTTTACCTAGCAATGGGGGGAATTTCTAAGAGGAAAACCTAAGGCCCATTGCTAGTGAGTCCTGTACTCTTGTCAAGTATACGTACTGAGTATCCGGTAACTTGGCACTGCTGACTGAGCAATCAGTCTATATCTACACATAGGTAACCAAGCCACATGCAAGTCACTTGGTACACCGGTCTCGGCTCACTCAGCACATTCACCATCCACACTCCTCATTCCCATCCCTCATCCACTCCTTTTCCATTCATTTTCCACTAATCCCACCCCATCTACTCTTATTCCTCAACCCCTCCTACTTCGGGACCTTTTGTCATTGTTTTTTTCTTGGCCATGACCCTATTGTTTTATAGTCAGTCACCTTCTATTATCCTATTCTTGGCCACATTTCTATTATCCTATTTTCATTGTTCTATTCTCATTTACATTCCTTTATTCTATTCTTGATCATTGTGGACAATACCCCCACATGCTCTGCATACCTTATTGTTCTCCATTCCTTATTCCACACCTTGCTTCTTAACCTATATAAGTAGCGCATGCATGTACATACTTCCTCATTCTGGATATCAACTTGGCATAAGCCTCCTTATCTCCTCTCCTCCCGTTTGAAGTCCTTATTTGGGCCGGCACCCTCAGCACCCTCCCAGGTACTTCTTCTGTCAGAAATCAGTGGCATGTATAGAAAGTAAGGTGCAACGCATGAGTACGTTGAAGCCAAGCCACCTGGATTTGTCTCTAGGACTTGGCCGATTCCTGCCAACATTGTGAAGCTGGCACTATTGCAATAGTGCTTGGCCCATGCATTGGTCAGCATTCCTGATGCCTGACAGCTCTATATACACTGTGCCCATGCACTGCTTCTCCATCATATGCTACCCTTCCTCTGGGTCTGGTGACAGTAAAGCTGTTGATCTCAACCATGTTACAAATTCGACTTCAACAGAACACATCCCATATCACCTTCACTGTTGCCACATCACATGGCCAACCATTCTATTCAGCACTACAATCTTCAAACTCCCAATTTGTCATCATATCTTGTTCAGAGCTTATTCCCATGCAATGTTACAATACCCAGGACACACACATCCAGGCAGAACCATTAACATATCATTATCTTCACGTACCTCCTCCAGTACATTTCTCACTCAGGAGAAGATCCCATCCAATCTACACTCAGTCATATGTAATAGGGGGTGCAGTCTATTTTCTAGAAAGTCATGAACCATACATGTTTCTTGGAATGATGTCTAGACCAGCATATTATGATAGGAGTAGAGTGGAATATGAGGCAGAGTTCAAGGCACCCTCTCACCCTGACTACCCATGTCAAGCATGAAAGTACTGAGGTTGCATGGGCCAAGTACTAATGCAAAAGTACCGACTTCACGATGCTGGTGGGGTATTGGCCAAGTCCAAAAGACTGAGGGGATGTGGCTGGCTTCAGCATACTTGTGTGTTATGCCCTACCTTCCATGTAGCCACTGATTTCACAAAGAGGATGACTCAAGAGGATTCCAAGAGTTTTGGCCTGAGTAAGGACTTAAGACAGAAGGACTGGGGGTTGCAAAGTCGATATTCAGAATGAAGAATTATCTACATCCATACACTACTTATATAGTTGAAAAACTGAAGGTGGAACAGGGTAGCATAAGATATGTAAAAGGGATATGGTATGGAAAGCATGTGGAAGCAATGACCACAATGATCAAGAATAGAACGATGGACATAACTGATAATATAGAACAATAGAATAAGATGGAACATAAAACAATAGAGACATAGCCAAAAATAGAACAATAGACATATCCCGAGGGAAACAGATCAGGACATAAAGAATAAGCAAAGATAGAAAGGATGGAATGAAGGGGAATGGACTGAGTGATGAACCAAATATACTGAGCTGAGACCATATACTAGTGAGGAAATGACTTGTCACTTGTGTGTAGGATTAAATGGTAGAGATCATTCAGCTAGTATGACCGAGGAACCAAAGCTCAGTGTCATATACTTAACAACCCAGCCCACTCCATTTGACTCACTCTTAATCACAAGATGAGAGTGCACGACTGTATATCCATTAGTCCTCCTCCTCCCAGACCCCTATCCTTGGATTGGATACTGGAGAAATTGTGGAAGATATGTTGCCTGTGACCTGGAAATACTCCAAGATAACTCAGTCCCCTTATTCATTCTAAGGCCTCTCAGGAGTAGTGGACAAGGTTGTTAGACATTTATTGGTAGACTTTCTTATTGTTCCTTTTCTTTTCTTGGCTTGACTCAGACCTGTTTCCTATTCTGCTAGTCTTTTCTCATTGTTACTCATCATCCTTACCTATTTGGTTAGTGTTTCCCCTATCATAGGCCCTAGTCCCTATTTGTGCAGCCTCGATGCTGTACCATTTCTCCAGAGTTGTTCCATAGTTTCCTCTTTTGTATACTTTATTCTTGTGCTTTGTCATTCAACTGACATAGCCAACCTCTCACCTCATTTCACATTGTTGCTTGGTTTTTGCATATAAAGGCCTCTGGCTCACCTCTGTAATAACAAGTTCACACCAAGTCCAGTCTCCAAGTGCAAGTCAAGACAAGTCTAGAAACGTCAAGACTATTGTATACAAGTCCAAGTCCAAGTAGTCATAGGTGACATATCACGGTCATGTACTCATCATATCACATCCTCATCACTCATGTTCTATTTTTTTGTACATTGCTATGTCACAGATCATTGTTCCACTGTACTGAATAACTGTGCTATATCCTATTACAGAAAAGGACCTGTACGTGCAGGCCTTTAGGTATTCAATTACCTAGAGCAAACCTACACTGGTAGTATAATCTCCTGAACACCTGTGGGCCAAGTCCCAGGAGCCTGGTTTAAGATATTGGGTTGTCGGCTTGGCATACAATGGGAAGATCAGTTGGTGCTGAACCTTGGGAAGAGGCCTCTTAAGTTCTCTTGGCCCTCAGCTTATCTGCTGCCTTGGCCAATGTTCTCAAGTCCCCTCATCTCACTCCCTAACCCCCTCTCTCACAAGTATGCCTCCCATCATGTGTAGGTTCCAAAAAACAGTGAGGTCATCATAGTGCTAGGCTAGGACCTCAGTTGACTGCATCAGCCTATCAACTGAGTGGCTAGTGCTCAGCTTAGGGAAAAGGACAGGTTGTCCCCTGACAAAAGTTGTGCACTCTGGAGGATGCCAGATCTCATTTGGGGTGAACGGTGATGTCCAGATGGTATCCTTTGTTGGCAATGAAGGATGAGATCCCAATTGTAGCATTTGAGGCATTATTGTATGCAAATTCTGCAATTGGGAGAAGGTCTGCCCAATTGTCCTGCTGGTAATTGCAATAAACCTGGAGGTATTGTTCCAATGTTTGGTTCATGCATTCAGTTTGTCCGTCACCTTTGGGGTGGTATCTGGAAGTGAAGTGGAGCTTTCATGTCCAGGGCCTTCCCTAGAGATCTGAAGAAGGAGGATACAAATTCTGTTCTACAGTCTGAGGTGATGTGTGACAGAACACTGTGCTTAGAAAATACGTGGAATATGAATAGCTTGGTTAGGGTTGGGGCCATGATGGTGTCATGAGTGGGTATGAAATGGATTGCTTAGTGAGGCAATCCATGATAATGAGGATGGTATTGAATCTGGACAATGGAGGTAGTTTCTCGATGAAGTCTATAGAAATAGAGGTCCAAGGGTGTACGGGAACTGGTAATTATCTCAGGAGTCCATACAGATGGTGTCTTTGTGATTTAGAATGCATGCAAGTGGTACAAGATTTAATGTAAGACTTAATGGAATTGTAGAGTTTGGGCCAGACATAGTTCCTTCTAATGAGTTCTAATGTCCAGTTTTGTCTGAAATGTCCAGAAATTAGGGGGTCATGTTTATCCTGCATGTAGATGGAGGTTGTTATTGTCAGGAATGTAGATGCATTTGTTGAGTAAGAGAAGCCCATCCAGAGTGATCAACCATTGCCCATTTGGGTTATTGAGTTTGGTTGGCATAGTTTGGTCATCACAGATTGCTACATGGATGTCATTGTAAAGTTGTTCCACATCCATTACCATGGCTGCTTGGAGTATAGGGAAACACAGTGATATGGCCCAGTGTCAGGCTTCAGGAATGCCGAGAGGTCAGACAGGGAATGGCCAAGTCCTGCAGGCTGGGAGTAGTGGCTTTGGCTTCAATTACTCATGCATTGCACCCTACTTGCTGTGCGTGCCACTGATTTGGGACAGAGAGAATACTCAGGGAGTACCGAAGGTGCCGGCCCAAGTAGAGGACTTTACAGAGTGAGGAGAAGGTAAGGGCCTAAGCCTAGTCGATACCCAGAATGAGGAAGTATGTACATGCATGTCCTACTTATATAGGTTTAAGAGGCGACATGTGGAATAAGGAATGTGGGACAATAAGGTATGCAGAGCATGGGGGTATTATCCACAATGGGTAAAATTAGAATGAAGGAATGTAGACAGGGATATGACAATAAAAATAGAATAATAGGAATGTGGCCAAGGATAGAACAATAGGGAGTGCCAGACTATAAAACAATAGGGTTGTAGCCAAGGATAAAACAAGGACAGGATGTCCTGAGGTGAGGTGGGTCAAGGAATAAGGAGTGGATGGGGTAGGATTAATGGTTGGTGAATGAGATAAAGTGGATGAGGGATGGGGACGAGGAATGTGGATGGTGAATGTGCCGAGCTGAGACCGGCATACCAAGTGACTTGTATGCAGCTTGGACACTTGTGCGTGGGCGTAGTCTGACTGCTTGGTCGGCATTGCCGAATTACCGGACGTTCGGTATGTGTACTTGACACCCATAAGGATGAGACTAGTTGTTCTACAGTGAACACAGTTTGGAGGTTGTGGGGGTTGACAGTAGCATAGTTGCTTCCCCCCTCTTTAGGATGGACATCCCATCATCTAGTTAGTGTACCTGGTTTGGCACCGAGGTGTCCAGGGTGGAAATAGATGACAATGTTGAATTGTGATAGGTATTCAGACCATTGGACTTGATGGCAGGTGAGAAGCTTGGTTGTAGAGAAGTATTCTAGGTTCTTATGATCCATAACTACATCTATTAGGTCAGGGGAGCCATCTAGGTAATGTTACCAAGTCTTGAATGCTTCAAAGATTGTGAATAGCTCTTTGTCGTACACATTATAGTTTAATTCCAGGGGGGAAAATGTTCAGGAGTGGAAAGTGATCGGGTGTATGTAGGGAATGGCACAGGTTGGGCCAACCCACATGGGTCACTGGGTTGGGTGTCCTTGGGTGCAGGTGTGGGTCAAGCTGAGAGCACCTGCAACCTGCCTCAACCCACAGTGTCACACATGCATATATGACATGCATATGCCACAAATGCACATGTACAATACAAACATGCCATATGTGCATATGTGCTGTATGCACTGTATGGACATACATATAACATGCACATGCCACATGTGTTAGGCACTGAGGATGCCGACAATGCATGGGCTGAGCACTATTGCATAATGCTGACTTCATGATGCTGGCAGGAATTGGCCAAGTCCTGCAGACCAATCAGAGTGGCTTGGCTTCAACATACTCGTGTGCTACACCCTACTTTCCGTATGTGCCACTAATTTGGAACAGACAAGATACCTGGGAGAGTGCCAAGAGTATCGGCCCAAGTAAAGGACTTCAGATAGGAGAAGGGAAGACAGGAAGGCGTAAACCTAGTTGATATTCAGAATGAAGAACTATCTACATACATGTGCTACTTATGTAGGTTAAGAAGCAAGATGTGGAATCAGGGTGGCATAACTGAAGGTGCTAGGGAATCTACCTCCACCAGAGCTCCCAACTGCCCCAATAACAAAGGCAAGGCCCTTTCTAATCCAAACCCTGCCCCTAACCCAGGCAGCAAATTGGCTGATACCAGCCAACCCATGAATCCATCTGGTGGTAACAAAACTACCATGGATTTATCATCCAAACTGGTAAGGACAGAAAACTTACACCACAGGAGTGGCAACACCATTTCTAACACAATCTCTGTCTTTTCTGTGGCAGGACAGGACAGGCCACATAGCAAAGAATGCCCAAAGTCCTCTTTGGCAGCCACCAAGGGGCATGCTGCCTCAATAACAGGAGAAAATGAGGAAACTCCTGAAGCCACAGATGCTTCAGAGTCAAAAAACTAATTCACGGCCCTCTGACTCTGGCACCAACTGAGGGCTGCATTGGACCCAATGGTGCACTAATAGAACTAAGACTCAATGCATCTGCTCTCTCCAATATGAACTTGCTGACCATCCACCTAACCTCTAACTCCCTACCCAACCACCACTTGGATGCCCTCATAGACTCAGGATCGACATACTGTTTCATTGACTCTACATTGGTATCCAAACACAACCTCCAATACCATGACATCACACCAATTCCTTTGATGGCTCCTCTAATTCCATAATACACAAAGCTGTCAAACTTCCAATCTGCTTCCTGCAAAGGGAGCAACACTCCATAACATTTTTGTAACTCCACTAGACTCTAGTTTCTCAGGACACCACTGGCTCACCCACCACAATCCATTGATTGACTGGGCATTGAATAGTATTTTGTTCAGATCTCTGTCCCCAACTGACTTTTTGGTACCACTGAGCCCACAGTCTCCACTCAGCACTCAGTGCACTGGTCCTCTTTGCCTTGAAGAAGGATGGTTCTCTTTGACTATGTGTTGATTTTAGAGGACTCAACAAAATCACAAAGAAAGACCGATACCCACTACCCTATATATCTGACTTACTCAACAGTCCCCGCAAAGCTAGGGTCTTCACAAAAATAGATCTATGATATGCTTACCACCTCATCCACATCCGAGAGGGAGACAAATGGAAAACCACCTTCTGCACCTGCTACATGTCCTTCAAATGGTGTGTCATGTCCTTTGGACTGAGAAACTCTCCAGCCACCTTTCAGTGGTTAATGAACGACATCTTCTCTGACCTTCTCGACATATCTGTACTTGTCTACTCAGACGACATTCTGATATACTCTGACAACTTGGAACAACACAGGAAACATGTCTATGAAGTCCTGAAAAGGCTATAAATAAACCACTTGTATGCC
Organism: Chroogomphus rutilus; assembly: GCA_003314275.1. Taxonomy (NCBI): domain Eukaryota; kingdom Fungi; phylum Basidiomycota; class Agaricomycetes; order Boletales; family Gomphidiaceae; genus Chroogomphus; species Chroogomphus rutilus. The sequence goes on from QLPI01009224.1 coordinate 22,151, forward strand.
TGTGCAGACAAGTGCCACTTTCACATCAACACCATAGAATACCTAGGTCATATCCTATCTCCAGATAGCCTCACCATGGCCAATGACAAGGTTAAGGACATCCAGTCCTTCTTTGGATTCACCAACTTTTATAGGTGTTTCATTTTTACTGTAATTACTCTGACATTACAGTTCTGCTAACCCATTTGACATGGAAAGATACTCCATGGAACTTTACTGAGAATTGAAGGACAGCTTTTGAAACCCTCAAAAAATCCTTCACCACTGCCCTGGTGTTGAGCCAATGGGTCCTGGGCTCCCAACTCATCATCAAGACAGACACATCCAACTATGTCCTCATGGCCATATTGTCTACAATTTCCCCCCTGGACAATGACATACACCTAGGGAATGGTACGGGTCACCTATGGGTCAAATGTAGGTGACCCGCACCCAACCCATGAGACACCTGAACCTGTCAACCCATGGGTTTTTTCCCATGGGTTGAGGGGTGTGAGGTGCATGTAGGGAATGGCATGGGTTGGGCCAACCCACACGGGTCACCGGGTTGGGTGTCCTTGGGTGCAGGTACAGGTCAAGCCGAGAGCACCTGCAACCCAGCCCAACCCATAGTGTCATGCGTGTGCGTATGACATGCATGTACCACACACACACACGACATGCATGCACCGTACACGCCATATGCACCGTACATGTGGTATGCACCGTATGCACCATACACACTGTACGTGTGGTATGTGCTGTACGCATGGTATGTGCCATATGCATCATACGTGCTGTATGCACCATACATGTCATACGCACCATGCACGTCATACATGCCGTATGCACCGTACATGTTGTATGCACCGTATGTGCCATACATGTCATACCCACCGTATGTGCCGTACACGTCGTACACATGTGGGTGCGGCGCACACCTGACACCCGTCGACCCATGGGTTGACGGGTTCAGGTTTCCCATGGGTCGGGTGTGGGTCACCCACATTTGACCCATGGGTGATCTAGGTACGTGCTGCACCTGCACGTGTGCTGTCAAGTACACGTACCAAGTATCAGGTACCTTGGCAGTGCCAACCAAACGATCAGTCTAATTCCATGTGAAAGTGACCAAGCCATATACAAGTCACTTGGTACGTCGGTCTCGGCTTGGCACATTCATCATCTACATTCCCCATTCCTATCCCTCATCCACTCTTCCCCCATTCATTATCCATTAATCCACACCCTGTTTATTCTTTATTTCTTGGCCTGTTTCACCTTGGGACATTTTTCTATTGTTTTATTCTCAGCCATGACCCTATTGTTTTATATTTGGTCATTTTCTATTATCTTATTCTTGGCCACATCCCTATTATCTTATTTTCATTATTCTACTCTCGTTTACATTCATTTATTCTATTCTTGATTATTGTGGACAATACCTTCACATGCTCTTCATACCTTATTGTTCTCCATTCTTAGGCTATCATCCAGAAGCTGATAGCCAGACCGAATGTGTAAATCAGACCCTGGAATAGTACCTTTGAGTCTACTGTAACTATCAGCAGGACAACTGGTCCCAACTATTGCCACTAGCTGAGTTCACTTACAATAATGCTCTCAATGCTACAACAGGTATCTCTCCCTTCTTTGCTAACAAGGGACACCACCTAAACCTGACCATGCACCCTGAATGCAATCGTGCCTCTTCTCAAGCATGTGAGTTTGCCATAGATCTAAACCAACTCTATAAACCTTGAAAGAGCAAATCATTCACACTCTCAATCATGATATCAAATCTTGGCAGACTCCTGAAGGCTTCCTGCTCCTAATTTTGAGATTGGATCAACTGTGTTCATCAAAGCTCAATTCTTCCGCACCACTCGACCCTCCAAGAAGCTGGCAGAGAAATTTCTCAGCCCCTTCGAGGTAATTGCTTGAGTCAGCACCCACTCCTACACTCTTTGCCTGTCCAACACCATGCAGGCAGTACATCTGATCTTCCATATCTCAATGCTCAAACCTGTGACCCCCAATCCCATCCCAAATTGAGTCCAGCCTCCACCTCCCCCAGTTGAAATCAACAGTGAAATTGAGTACAAGAATGCCGAAATCCTTGACTCAAAGGTCGACCAATGCTGAAGACATTGTAGCCTCCTTTACCTGGTCTGTTGGTCTGGTTATGAAGGCACTGATGATGAGACATCTTGGTTATTAGCAACCAAGCTTGTTAATGCTCCTGAGATTGTCGTGGAATTCCATCATGCCTACCCTGACAAACCAGGACCATGGCCTCCTTAACCTGATTATGACTCTCTGTATTTTCTTGCATTTGCATGGTCACTTTTAATAGTTATTAACAGTCTACCTAGTTACAGCTCTTATTTTCAAAAAGAACACCCATCTTCCGATTTCCTCAGTCTGTTTATTTTTTCCTTTATCTCTTTGATTATTCAGGCTGAGGCTCCCGAAAACCTTGGCACCTCTGACTTGTTTTTCTCTCTTATGATTTTCTGTTTCCTTCTTTCATTTTTTTTCTCTCAGTTCATTTCCACCAGTTGTAACAAAAAAAAATCTATTCAGAAAAAAAAGACTACTAAGACTCTGAAAGAGTCTCATCCCTATCTTCCTCCTCCTCATTTCCTCTCTCCCTTCCATTCCCATCCTCCACTTCCTTCTCAGTCTCTCCTAAACCCCCCTGATGTTATAGCCCATGCCCCCAATAAATCCCCATTAGTCTCCCCAACCACCCACACCTTTTCCGGGACTTTCCAACCGTTAAAAGCCTGGAACGATCGCTTTCCGCAAATCCATTGCACCAACCTGAAGTTCTGAAATCCCGAACCTCCACGATTCCGAGACCTAGGTTCCGCTCCTTTGATAAATGACGTGCAGGATCATCGCATACTGTCAGGACCCGGTACTACCGAGGGTACTGTCGGAACCGGCCAAGTCCTGCAGGCCGG
>QLPI01009225.1:0-12929 GCA_003314275.1 Chroogomphus rutilus
TTTGCATACAACAATCAAATTCACTCTGCAATGCAGACCACACCCTTCATGCTTGACAATGGCAACATCCCAGATTTAGACTAGAGCCAACTTGAGAAACTCAATTAGAAGCATTGGAGGAGTTTACCACATGTATGGAATCAGCTATAGATGAAGCTCACTCTGCTCTGGCAAAGGCTGCAGATGATATGGCACAATTCTACGATTTACATCGACAGGCTGCCCCCTCATACAAGATTGGTGATAAAGTCTGGCTAAATACACAAAATATCACAACAACTTGCCCAAATGAAGAAACTAGATCACAAATGGTTGGGTCCATACATGGTGAACAAGGTTGTCTCATGGAATTCCTAATGCCTTTTTAAGCATCTCAAAGGATGTTCTGAAATTCTCAGTAAAGTTCCATGGAGTGTCTTTTCATGTCAAATAGGTTAGTGGAACTGTGATGTTGGAATAGTTGAAGATGAAGTGTCGATAGAAATTTGCAAAACCAAGGAAAGACTGGATGTCTTTAATCTTTCTGTTAAAGTATAGAGACTGAAATACTATCTCAGTCTCTTGGAAAAGAGCTCATATTAGAAGTATTTAGCTACCTGAAATACTATCTAAAAGAATTGTTAACAATTGTATGAAATATGAGAATAAACTTGAACTCATACCTCAGTCTCTTGTAGAGAATGGCACGGGTCACCCACGGGTCAAATGTGGGTGACCTGCACCCAACCCATGGGAAACCCAAACCCATCAACCCATAGGTGTTGGGTGTGCACCACACCCCCATGTGTGTGGCACGTATGGCACATATGGCACGTACGATGCATACAGCACATATGACAGATATGGCATGTATGATGGGTACAATGGGTATGACAGGTATGGTGCATACAGCGCATACGACAGGTATGGTGCATACAGTGCATACGACAGGTATGGTGCATACAGCGCATACGACAGGTATGGTGCATACAGCACATACGACAGGTATGGTGCATACAGCACATACGACAGGTATGGTGCATACAGCACATACGACAGGTATGGTGCATACAGCACATATGACAGGTATGGTGCATACAGCGCATACGACAGGTATGGCACATACATGGGTACGGCACATATGACACGTATGGCACATATGGCACGTACAACTCATATGGCATGTGGGTGTCATCTGTGTCATCGGTGTGCACGTGTGGCACATGCATGTCATGTGTGTGTGTGGTGCATGTGTGTTGTATGCACATGCGTGATACCATGGGTTGGGCCAGGTTGCAGGTGCTCTCAGCTTGACCCGCACCTGCACCCAAGGACACCTGACCCGATGACCCATGCAGGTTGGCCCAACCCATGCCATTCCCTAATCTCTTGGAAAAGAGCTGAGGTCACAGAGTCACACAACTGCAAAATACAATGGCAAATTCAAACTCCGATCAAAGGCAGATATCAGGGATAATAATGAATAAAACCCATACCCCTGCTCTAATACCATCAGGTCCAGGTTGCCAGTGATCAGAAGAAGAGATGTTTGGGCTGAATGTCAAATCCTTAACACTTTCAGGGTTCAGGCCATTCCTGAATGACTTTGACTTTATCGTCAGCCATGGTTAGGCCATTGGGGGAGAGGATGTATCTGAGGTACTCCACAGTGTCGGTGTGGAAGGAGCATTTATCTGCTTGGGCATACAGGTGGTTTATTTGGAGGCATCAGAGGACCTCTTTGATGTGGTTGCTATGTTCCTCTAGGTTGTCAGAGTAGATCAGGATGTCATCTAGATATACTAGTATGGACAGATCTCTAAGAGGTCAGAGAAGACATCATGTATGAAGCACTGGAAGGCAGCCTGAGACTTTGTGAGTCTGGAGGGCATCACACTCCACTCAAAGGATCCGTAGCATGTGCGGAAGGTGGTTTTCCATTTGTCACCTTGTCAGATACATACCAGGTGGTATGCATGTCAGAGGTCTATCTTGGTGAATATTTGGGCCTTTTGAGGGTTGTCCAAGAGGTCAGAGATTTGGGGAAGTGGGTAGCAATCCTTCTTCATTATCTTGTGTAATCCACAAAAGTTGATAAAAAGGTGTAGTAATCTATCTTTCTTTTGGGCAAAGAGGACTGGAGCACCCCTGGGGGAGCATGGGGGTCATATAAACCCTGTGGATATGTTCTCATCTAAAAACTCTTGGAGGGATTTGAGTTAACTTTCAGAGAGGGAATATATTGGACTGAAAGGGGACGATGTGCCTTCCTCTAGTTTGATCTTGAGGTCATAAGGTCAGTGAGGGGCTAGAGTGTTGGCTTGGGTGTTGCTGAAAATGTCTTTGAACTCATGCTACTCATTCAGGACATTACTCATGTCTATTGGGCCTTCTTCAGAGTTGTGGCAGTTGGAGAGGAAGAGCTGGAAGGTTTGTGTACCTTTCCATATTTGATATTCAAGCAAATGCTGCTGCATTCACCAGGGCAACCTTTGGTGCCACAAGCTGGGGGTTTGGAGGGGATGGAGGTTCAGTTGAGCGTGGAGTCATAACTGCTAGCTCAGATGTTAGCTGTGGTCAGAGAGCCAAATGAGATACTGCACAATACCCAATCAATCAACAGATTGTAGCAGGTGAGCCAGTTGTGTCTGAGGACTGCCAAGCAACTAGAATCCAACAGTGTTACATAGAAAGTAATGGTATGTTGCTCCCCTTTAGGGAAGCAAATGTGGAGGTTGATGGCTTTTTGAATTATAGAGTTGGAGGAGCCATGTCAAGCCTTTGGTAATGCTGAAGATGCGGACAGAGAGCAGCCAAGTCTTGCAGTCCAAAAGTAGTGGCTTTAGCTTCAATGTACTCATGTGTTGGACTCTACTTTCCATGTGTGCCACCAATTTGGAACAGAGGGGATACTCGGAGAGTGTCAAAGGTGCCAGCCCAAGTGGAGGACTTCACAGAGGAAAGGGAAGGTAAAAGGGCCTAAGCCTAGTCGATACCCAGAATGAGGAAGTATATACATGCATGTCCTATTTATATAGGTTAAGAAGCAACATGTGGAATAAGGAATGTGGGACAATAAGGTATTCAGAGCATGTGGGGGTATTATCCACAATGAGTAAAATTAGAATGAAGGAATGTAAATGGGGATGTCAAGCTTTGGGTACTGACAGACTTCAGTATTGCCGAAGGATGTCGGGTGGACAATGGCCAAGTCCTGCAGGCCAAGAGTAGTGGCATTGGCTTCAACATACTCATGCGTTGCACCCTACTTGCCATGTGTGCCACCAATTTGCAACAGACAGGTTCTCGGGGGGATGCTGATGATGCCGGCCCGAGTCGAGGACTTAACAGAGGAGAAGAAGGTAGAAGGGCCTAAGCCTAGTCGATACCTAGAATGAGGAAATATGTACATGCATGTCCTACTTATATAGGTTAAGAAGTGACATGTGGAATAAGGAATGTGAGACAACAAGGTATGCAGAGCATGTGGTTATTGTCCACAATGAGTAAAATGAGATTGAAGGGATGCAAATGGGCATAGAACAATTAAGGACAGAATAATAGAAGTGTGACCAAAGATAGGACAATAGGGAGTGGCCGATTATAAAATAATGGAGTTGTGGCCGAGGATAATACAAGGACAGGAAGTCCCGAGGTGAGACGGACTGAAGGGTGAGGACAAGGAGTGTGGATGGTGGATGTAATGAAGCCAAGACCGGTGTACCAAGTGTTATACATGCGGTGTGGACACTTGGTCGTGGATATAGGATGGTTGCTCGGTTGGCATTGCCGAGTGGATGGGTCTCGGTACATGTACTTGACAGGGGATAGGATAAAGGAAATAGAATAATAGGAATGTGGCCAAGGATAGGACAATAGAGAGTGCCTGACTATAAAACAATAGGGTTGTGGCCGAGGATAAAACAAGGACAGTATGTCCCAAGGTGAGGCAGGTCTGTCACAACCACACATCATGCTTTGACTTACTCGGCAGTACCAACCAACCGACCCTTACTCATATCATCCCATGGCATACGGTTTCGGTTCAGTACACCCGGTTCATCACCTGGTTTATTATCCTTTTCCCCAACCCCTATTCTTTATCATCCCTACACTCTTTTTCTTTCCCCCTCACTCACTTACCCATGGGACATTCACTATTCTCTGCCACTTACTCCCGGCCCTATTGTTTTATTCTTGGCCATTCCTTATTGTTCTATTTCTTTCCCACAATCTCACCGCTTATATTTCATTATCTTACTCTCTCATTATTCTATTCTAATCGCTGTGGACTATATCTCCACATGGTCTTCATACCTTATTCTTTTTTCCATGTCTTATGCCACCCTTATTCCACATTCCCCCTCTCAGCCTATATAAGTAGTGGATGCATGTACATAGTTTCTCAGTCTGAGTATCAACTAGGTTTACACCTCCCTACTCTCCTCCTTCTGTTCAGAAGTCCTTACTCGGGCCGACACCCTCGGCATCTGCCTGAGTATCTGTTCTCGTTACAAGTTAGTGGCATGCACAGGAGGCAGGGCGCAACGCACGAGTACGTTAAAGCCAAGCCACCCCGACTGGCCTGCAGGACTTGGCTGGTTCTGACAGCACCATTGGCAGTACCGAGGCCTGACAAGGTTGAGGAATAAGGAGTGGATGGGGTAGGACTAATAGATGGTGAATGGGGCAGAGTGGATGAGGGACAGGGACAAGGAATGTGGAGGGTGGATGTGCCAAGCCGAGACCGGCATACTAAGCGACTTACATGTGGCATGGGCACTTGTATGTGGATGTAGTCTGGCTGTCTGGTTGGCACTGCCAAATTACTGGACACTGGGTATGTGTACTTGACAAGCCATCAAAAAGTCGTAAATGTTATAGGGTCAGAGTTGATGTTTTGTAGTGTAGTTGGAGTCAAGGAAGCAGTAGGTCAAGTCTGAATTTATTAGGGTGTCAATGTAGGTGGTTTTGAGGCTGGCAGATGGTCAGGGAGTTTGGACTGGAAAGAGCAGATGCATTGAGTCTCATCTCCATTGGTGAATCATTGGGTTCAACCCAGCCCCTAACTGATGCTGGAGTCAAAGGGCTGCTTAGAGATTTTTTGACTCTGAGGTATCTTCTACTTTGGAGATTGTTGCCTCAGGCATACTTTCCATAACAGTGGTTGCATGTCCTTTTACAGTGGAACAGGATGATTTGGGTTATTCCTTGGCTATGTGACTGGTTCTTCTACAGAACAGACCAAGGTTCTGGTTGAAACAGTGTTGTTATTCTTGTGGCATGAGTTTGCCATCTTTACCAAGTTTTGTGGTCAAGTCTGAGGCTGTCTTGTTTGGGGCCTGGCTAGGGTTAGGGGGTTTGGTGCTCGTACTAGGAGTCAGAGCCATTGATCCTATTGGATAGGCCATTGTAGTATTGGTGGTGGAGTGTGACATCTCCCCACTGGACGTAAACAGTGAGTCTGTTGAATTCAACCACATACTTTGTGATGTATTGGTTATTGTGCATTCAGAGGGCTTTGAGGTCAGCTTTGGCCTCTCCTTCTGGATTGTGGGGGCCAAAGTTGGCTTTGAGTTTAGAGACAAATTCCTGGTAATTGTAGAGCCAGTATGGGTCATATTCAGAGGAGAGACCTGGTTCAAAGCAGTGCCATTTAAGTATGACAGTAGATAGGTTACTTTGGCACTGTTGGAGTCAAAAGTGTCAGGGCAGTCTCAAAAGTTTAAGGTACACTGCACCAGGAACAGTTGTAGTTTTTTCACATTGGAACCATCAAAGGAGTCAGGGTCCCGAATCTTAGTTCGAGCAGATGACTTCTTTGAGCCTGACAGATGGTTGGTTAGCATGGCGATGGTTTCTGCCAGGTTTGATTCATCATTGTTAAGTCCGCGTGTCAGGCGCTTAGCTAGTACTTCTGGAAGGACTTATCTGGGTTGGCGTGGAGTCCGTGACGGGGCCGAGGACCGAAGACGGAGTCGGACGGACTACAGACGGGGGCGGAAGCGCCGGGAACTTAGGGTCGGTCGCGGATTGGTTCGATCCAGTCACTGAGGTGTTCGAGGTTGAAGGGACTTGGCTTCAACTTATGTGTTGCGCCCTCCTCGATCGTCTGTCCCTAATTTCGGAGAGGGGACGGGAGTTTGCCGGAAATGAATCGGAAACTAGGTGGGTGGACTAAGTTGATATTCATACTTGCGAACAGTCCAGTCGACTGGCAGACTATATACATGTGACTATCCTTGTACTATCTTTGCCGGTCATAAAACAAGGAGAAGGAGAGTACAAGGGGTCAATATAAAAGAGAAAACAAGGGAGTGAGGTACGCGATGGTCCTGCGTGTCGGTTATCAAAGTATTGAGTCTTCGGTCAGAGACGGACTCGGAGATGGTGTTTCGGTCGTGACGGGAATGGGAGCGTGAACGCGGTTTCTCGGTCGGACTTGTTGGGAACGGGAACTACGGAAAATAATCCTTCATCCTTTCGGTCGGAAAGGTCTCGGAGCGGAGGCGGGTGGTTGTGAGGGTTAGTGTGGGTTGTTGGAAGCATGGGCTATAACAATCATTCACATTGTCTAAGGGTGGCATAGGGGGCTCTAGAAAGGGGTTTGATGAGTGTTTGGATGGCGGTTCTGGGGCTGGTAGAGGGTTTGGTGGTGTATGGACCTTGGGTCCTGCAACAGGTAAGTTTTGGGTCAAAGATATGTGGTATGTTGTGATGAACGGTGGAAGGAATGGAGAGAAGGGAGTGAGGGATGAGAAAAGAACCAAAACACACCTGAACATATATTCTGTGTAAATCTGGAGAGAATAGTGTAAACTAGTGTACAGAAGATGTATTAGTGAACATGCAGTGGAAAGTAGTACAGAACACGGACTTACTAGTAGTTACCGTGCGAGAGACTCAAACCGGCGGCGACTTAGACGCTAAGCGCCCGGATGACCAGGAGATGCAGGGGCCAGAGGAGCCAAAATGTATGGAATACAGAAGGAGACAAAGGGAAAACAGATAGGAGGGGATAAAAGGAACATAGGGGAAGAGACTCACATGTAAAGGAACGAGAACTGAGGGAACCAGGACGCATATATGCAGTCACCGAGGACAGATGACTGAGAAACAGGAGAATGAGACACGAGACACAGTCCAGAGAGGCGATAAATGTTGCAGACAGGAAGGGAACAAAGGGAGAAGTCATTCTATTCAAATGGCACCACTGACAGGTGTCATATCTCTATGAAGATTCCATCAGGGCAGCCCACAGTGGGCCGACCCTGCATATGCTCCACAAAATCCGTTAGTTACGGATTATATTTTAGTCACATGGTTTACTTGTATAAAGAGAAAGTAGCTACAACGAATACTACTAGTCTCTCATACCGAAAACCCCCCACACTTATATTTGATATCTACTCGACGCACTCACATGACGTCAAGCCGCATTGGGTGAAATCGCTACTCGTCGTTATTCAAGGTTGCGGACCCAACGGGGATAACTATATAGGTGTTATCCATCACGCTCATGCTTGTGTTAATATATTCTATTATTGTGGATCACCCACAATCGACCTACACGACCTACGGTCATATCACCGCCAGCTCCTCGGACCAGCGCTTACATGCGATCGACCCGCCATGTGTCATCTGCGTAAGAGCATATAATCACGTATAAAATTAGCTACACATCCCTTAGCTACAAATCTTTGTACTATGGTAGCTAGTTCATCCACCAACCATTATCCCCCATCACAGTAATTAAGATGGTATACCAAGGCTCCTCTAATTGTTTGAAGGGCTTCAATTCATGCACTATATCTTATAGACGATTAGGAGTGGGAGTTCAAATATACTATTAAGTCCAAAGTTGAGTCAGGTCCAAGCTGACATAAGTTGGTCTGAGGTCTTATGTTCAAAGTTTTGGGAACTTAGCTTCAATATGTGTGTTGCACCCTCCTTGATCATCAGTCCCTAATTTTGGAGGTTCGGAGTTACAAAGGTTTGGAGTTCAGAGAACAAGTAAGTGGGAATACTAAGTCAATATTTGAATTAAGGTATAGTACAGAAGTCTGGAGGTATTTATAAATAGCAGTCCTTATTGTAACTAATCAGGAATGTCCAAGGGAACAATAAGATGAACAAAAATGGGTTACAAGTAAAATCTACATCTGGTGTTACAATAAGACTATTGTTTGATGAGAAAGGAAAGAGGTCCAAGGTCCAAGGTGGCCATTACCTATCAGGGTTTGGGGTAGGGGTGATGAGGTTCAGAGGTGACGAGGTGGCTTCAGACTTGCTTTGGGAAGATCTTCTTTGTAGCACTATAGAGTTGCTCTAGGTAATTAATACCTAAAAGCCTGCACACACTGGTCCTTTTCTGTGGCGGGATATAATGCAGTCATTTGGCACAGCTGGATTATGGTCTGTGACTGATGAGGCCACTATCTGGAATGTAATGGAGGATATAAAATAGAACATAGCATGATGTGACTATGTGTGACCTGTGACACAAATGTGTCATGTTGACTAAGACTTGGACTTTGGCTTTGACTTGAGTATAATAGTTTAGACATTTCTAGACTAGTCTTGACTTGGCTTGGAGACTTAACTTAGGACTTTAACTTGAGAACTTATTATTACAGAGGTGAGCCAGAGGCCTTTATATACAAAAACCAAGCAATGATGCAAAATGCTGTGAGAGGTTGGCTATGTCAGTTGAATGACAAAGCATGAGAACAAAGTATACAAAAGAGGAAACTATAGAGAAACTCGGGAGAAATGGTATAGCATCGAGGCTGTGCAAATAGGGGCTAGGGGCTATGATAGGGGAGACTAACCACAAAGGTAAGGATAATGAGTAACAATGAGAAAAGACTAACAGAATAGGAAACAGGTCTGAGTCAAGCCAAGAAAAGGGGAAACATATAAAAGAAACAATAAGGAAGTCCATCAATAAATGTCTAACAACCTTGTCCACTACTCCTGAGGGGCCTTAGGATGAGTCAGGGGACTGAGTTATCTTGAAGTATTTCCAGGTCACAGGCAACATATCTTCTGCAATTTCTCCAGTATCCAATCCAATGATAGGGGTCTGGGAGTAGCAGGACTAATGGGTATATGGTCATGCACTCGCATTTTGTGATTAAGAGTGAGTCGAATGGAGTGAACAGGGTAATCAGGATGGGATGGTGCCCTGAACTCTGCCTTGTATTCCACTCTACTCCTATCACAATATGCTGGTCTAGATGTCACTCCAAGAAATGTGTATGGTTCTCAGCTTTCTGGGAAATAGACTTGTCAAGCCCACAATACCAAGCACCGGTTCATTCGGTAATACTGACTGATCGACCCTTACCATTTAATCCCATACTAGCAACCAGTCATTCCTCACTAGTACGTAGTCATGGCTCGGTACATTTGGCTCATCACTTGGTTCACTTTCCTCATCTCATCCCCTCTATTCATTGTTATTCTTTCATTCCCCTTCTTTCCCTGTAACCGTTCCCCTTTGGGACATTTACTACTTGCCTATTATTCGGTCATGGCCCTATTGTTTTATATTTGGCCATTTTCCATTGTTCTATTCTCACTCACTCTTTTGTTCTCGGTCATACTTCATTGTTCTATTCTTGATCATTGTGGACTGTCAGGCTCCAGGAATGCCGAGGAGTGGCCAAGTCCTGCAGGCCGGGAATAGTGGCATGGCTTCAACGTGCTCGTGCATTGCGCCCTACTTCCCATGCATGCCACCGATTTAGGACAGAGGGATACCCAGGAGGGTGCCGAGAGTGTCGGCCCAGGTAAAGGACTTTAGACAGGAGAAGGGAGGACAAGAAGGCATAAACCTAGTTGATTTCCAGAACGAAGAACCATCTACATACATTGGCTACTTATATAGGCTAATAAGTGAGATGTGGAACAGAGTGGCACAAGGAATGGAGAACAATAAGGTATGAAGAATCATGTGGAGGTATTGTCCACAATGATCAAGAATAGAACAAGGAATGTGGACAAGAATAGAACAATGAGGCATGACCGAGAACAAAAGAGTGAGTGAGAATAGAACAATAGAGAGTGGCCGAACATAAAACAATAGGGCCACTGCCGAGTGACAATGAATAGTGAATGTCCCGAGGGTAAACAGGAAAGGAGAAGGACAGGGAGTGGAAGAATAATAAAGAATAGGAGGGTGGGATAGGGATAATGAACCAAATGATGAACCAAATGTACTGAGCCAAGGCCATATGATGATATGGGTAAGGGTCGGTTGGTCGGTACTGCCAAGTAAATCAGAGCATGGTATTGTGGGCTTTACATGGACAATACCTCCACATGGTTCTTCATACCTTATTGTTCTCCATTCCTTGTGCCACCCTGTTCCACATCTCACTTCTTAACCTATATAAGTAGTGAATGTATGTAGATGGTTCTTTGTTCTAGAAATCAACTAGGTTTATGCCTTCTTGTCCTCCCTTTTCCTGTCTAAAGTCCTTTACTCGGGCTGACACTCTTGGCACTCTCCCAGGTATCTCTTCTGTCCCAAATCAGTGGCACGCACGGAAAGTAGGGTGTAATGCATGAGTACGTTAAAGCCAAGCCACTATGACTGGCCTGCAGGACTAGCACTATTACTACAATGCTTGGCCCACGCATCGTCGGCAGTACCGGTGCCTGACAAGACTACATCTCCTGTTGCATTTGACTGAGTGTAGATTGGATAGGATCTTCTTCTGAGTGAGAAATGTGCTGGGGGAGGTATGTGAAGATAATGATGTGTTAATGGTTCTGCCTGGATATGTGTCCTGGGTGTTGTAGTGTTACATGGGAATGAGCTCTGAAGAAGACATGATGACAAATTGGGAGTCTGAAGATTGGAGTGCTAAATAGAATGGTTGGCTGTGTGATGTGGTGACAGTGAAGGTGATATGGGTTGAGTACTGTTGGACTCTGATTTGTAACATGGTTGAGATCGATCACTTTACTGTCAGCATCCTATGTCAGATGTCCAAGGTGTCAGGGTTATATCAAGGATATAACACCCTCTATTATTTTCTCTGATTTTCAATGTTATACACCAGTATAAGGTAGGAGTAGGTCATGTGAATTATCAACATGTCATATGACCTTGTTTGTATCGATTTGGCATGTTTAACTTTGTTCATTCATCTCCTTGACTCCTTACCACCACTATGAAATCCATCTCTGCTGAAAAGCATTCTTCTGTTGTTTCTCTCCTCAATGAGGAGTATTCCCATCATCTAATTCAAGCTAGGAATTGCCTGAAGAAGGGTACTATGGGCAGCATCAGTAGAGAGGTAGAGGGGAATAAGGAAAATCATCCTGGTGGCTATCCTTCTAAGCTTTCCCCTTGTGATAAACAGTCAATTATCTGTCAAATCGGCTCTGAGAAGCTTGAAAATGCTATCCAAGCCACCCAGTTTATAAATTCCATCATATCTACCTCTGTCACTCCTCAGACTGTTAGGAATGTATTAAAGGAAGCTGGTTCTAGATCAGCAATGAAGAAGAAAGTCCCTATGCTCAAGGGGTCACATCATTAGCAATGTCTAAAGTTTGCCCAATACCATGAAATTTGGACTTTAGAGGACTGGAAGAGATTGTTGTGGACTGATGAGAGAAAAATCAATAGGATTGGGTCAGGTGGGAAGGTGTATGTTTGGAAGCAACAAGGGGAACCAGTTTCAGAGGACCACTACACCAACTGTCAAATGGAGGGGGGAATAACTTGATGGTTTGGGGGTGTATGGGTTGGAATAGGGTGGGGAAGCTGATAGAGGTGTAGGGGAACATGGATGCAGGGCAGTATTGTGAGATTTTGGAGGAGGGAGTGGAGGAGAGTATTGAAATTTTGGAGATGGCTAAGGATAAGTGGTACTTCTAACAGGACAATGACCCAAAACATATCTCAAATAATACAGACCAGTGGTTTTCTGTCAACAACATCATTCCCATGAAGTGGCCTGCCTAATCTTCTGATCTAAATCCCATTGAAAACCTCGGGCAACACCTCAAGGCCAAACTCCAACAATATAACACACCATCCAAAAGAGTATATGAATATGGGACAGGGTGGTAAAGAAGTGGACTGAAATACCACCAGAGACATGCCAGAAGCTAATTGAAAGCATTCCTAAGAGGATACAGGCAGTTTTAAAGGCAAAGGGGGGTCATACAAAGTACTAGATTGTAAAATAATAGAGCTTAAAAAACTGCCCCAATAAGTAATTATTTTGTTTGATTTATTGAGCAATGAGTTTTGATTGGACCCGCATGATTTCTCAAGCTGGTAAGTTGGTAGATGATCAACATATTCTAGTATATCATGTGAAATTTTCAGAACTTTTGCTGATGTCATTCCTGCACAAAATATCAATCTTTCTAAAATACACAAACATTGGGGCAGTTTTTTTGGCCCACTGTATATAAGCAACATTTAAGCCAAACCACATAAGAGAGGGAGAAGAATTGCATTCAGGAGGAATTTATTTTCATCTAAAATTTACTCAATTTTGATAACATACAATCTTAAATCAGTGATAGCTCAATTTTTCTGAGAGATTTTGTCTTAGAGTGTACACATTAGGGAGGCTATGCATCTCCTATTGCTAATTACAAAAAATCTGAGTAGGATTTGACCTAAATTGACCTTACTCTGACCGCAAAGATATTGGGGCTACCAAAGCATGATATCTAACATGCTAATAATACAAAGAAATGGATGGCTAATCATAATGGGCCACAAATTCTGCACATGGAGAATTAGGTGTCATGCTTGTATCAAGGACCTATACCTGTCACATTTTGGCCTGTTCTACAAAATAACTTACTCTGCCACAACAAAAGCTTTTTTCCCCCCATAATATAGAGCAAAAGTGTTCTCAAGACACTTCTTAGCTGTAATATATATATATATATATTAATTTAATTTACAAAAT